>OX451218.1:84039845-84121088 GCA_949628195.1 Phasia obesa
AAAAAAAAAATAGATTTTTTATGAAAAATATAGGTCGTCACGGATTTTCATCCTTTTTTCGATTAGACGCTTATTTAAGAAGATACAGCAAAAATAAAATTTTCATATAAAAAAAAATAGATTTTTTATGAAAAATATAGGTCGTCACGGATTTTCATCCTTTTTTCGATTAGACGCTTATTTAAGAAGATACAGCAAAAATAAGATTTTCATATAAAAAAAAAATAGATTTTTTATGAAAAATATAGGTCGTCACGGATTTTCATCCTTTTTTCGATTAGACGCTTATTTAAGAAGATACAGCAAAAATAAGATTTTCATATAAAAAATGGATTTTTTATGAAAAGTATAGGTCGTCACGGATTTTTGTCCTTTTTTCGATTAGACGCTTATTTAAGAAGATACAGCAAAAATAAGATTTTCATATAAAAAATGGATTTTTTATGAAAAATATAGGTCGTCACGGATTTTTGTCCTTTTTTCGATTAGACGCTTATTTAAGAAGATACAGCAAAAATAAGATTTTCATATATAAAAAAATAGGTTTTTTATGAAAAATATAGGTCGTCACGGATTTTTGTCCTTTTTTCGATTAGACGCTTATTTAAGAAGATACAGCAAAAATAAGATTTTCATATATAAAAAAAAATAGATTTTTTATGAAAAATATAGGTCGTCACGGATTTTTGTCCTTTTTTCGATTAGACGCTTATTTAAGAAGATACAGCAAAAATAAGATTTTCATATAAAAAAAAAAAATAGATTTTTTATGAAAAATATAGGTCGTCACGGATTTTCATCCTTTTTTCGATTAGACGCTTATTTAAGAAGATACAGCAAAAATAAGATTTTCATATAAAAAATGGATTTTTTATGAAAAGTATAGGTCGTCACGGATTTTTGTCCTTTTTTCGATTAGACGCTTATTTAAGAAGATACAGCAAAAATAAGATTTTCATATATAAAAAAAAAATAGATTTTTTATGAAAAATATAGGTCGTCACGGATTTTTGTCCTTTTTTCGATTAGACGCTTATTTAAGAAGATACAGCAAAAATAAGATTTTCATATAAAAAAAAAAATAGATTTTTTATGAAAAATATAGGTCGTCACGGATTTTCATCATTTTTTCGATTAGACGCTTATTTAAGAAGATACAGCAAAAATAAGATTTTCATATAAAAAATGGATTTTTATGAAAAGTATAGGTCGTCACGGATTTTTGTCCTTTTTTCGATTAGACGCTTATTTAAGAAGATACAGCAAAAATAAGATTTTCATATAAAAAATGGATTTTTTATGAAAAATATAGGTCGTCACGGATTTTTGTCCTTTTTTCGATTAGACGCTTATTTAAGAAGATACAGCAAAAATAAGATTTTCATATATAAAAAAAATAGATTTTTTATGAAAAATATAGGTCGTCACGGATTTTTGTCCTTTTTTCGATTAGACGCTTATTTAAGAAGATACAGCAAAAATAAGATTTTCATATATAAAAAAGAAAATAGATTTTTTATGAAAAATATAGGTCGTCACGGATTTTTGTCCTTTTTTCGATTAGACGCTTATTTAAGAAGATACAGCAAAAATAAGATTTTCATATAAAAAAAATAGATTTTTTATGAAAAATATAGGTCGTCACGGATTTTCATCCTTTTTTCGATTAGACGCTTATTTAAGAAGATACAGCAAAAATAAGATTTTCATATAAAAAATGGATTTTTTATGAAAAGTATAGGTCGTCACGGATTTTTGTCCTTTTTTCGATTAGACGCTTATTTAAGAAGATACAGCAAAAATAAGATTTTCGTATAAAAAAAAAATAGATTTTTTATGAAAAATATAGGTCGTCACGGATTTTTGTCCTTTTTTCGATTAGACGCTTATTTAAGAAGATACAGCAAAAATAAGATTTTCATATAAAAAATGGATTTTTTATGAAAAATATAGGTCGTAACGGATTTTTGTCCTTTTTTCGATTAGACGCTTATTTAAGAAGATACAGCAAAAATAAGATTTTCATATAAAAAAAAAAATTGATTTTTTATGAAAAATATAGGTCGTCACGGATTTTCATCCTTTTTTCGATTAGACGCTTATTTAAGAAGATACAGCAAAAATAAGATTTTCATATAAAAAAAAAATAGATTTTTTATGAAAAATATAGGTCGTCACGGATTTTCATCCTTTTTTCGATTAGACGCTTATTTAAGAAGATACAGCAAAAATAAGATTTTCATATAAAAAATGGATTTTTTATGAAAAATATAGGTCGTCACGGATTTTTGTCCTTTTTTCGATTAGACGCTTATTTAAGAAGATACAGCAAAAATAAGATTTTCATATAAAAAAAAAATAGATTTTTTATGAAAAATATAGGTCGTCACGGATTTTCATCCTTTTTTCGATTAGACGCTTATTTAAGAAGATACAGCAAAAATAAGATTTTCATATAAAAAATGGATTTTTTATGAAAAATATAGGTCGTCACGGATTTTTGTCCTTTTTTCGATTAGACGCTTATTTTAGAAGATACAGCAAAAATAAGATTTTCATATAAAAAATGGATTTTTTATGAAAAATATAGGTCGTCACGGATTTTTGTCCTTTTTTCGATTAGACGCTTATTTAAGAAGATACAGCAAAAATAAGATTTTCATATATAAAAAAAATAGATTTTTTATGAAAAATATAGGTCGTCACGGATTTTTGTCCTTTTTTCGATTAGACGCTTATTTAAGAAGATACAGCAAAAATAAGATTTTCATATAAAAAATGGATTTTTTATGAAAAATATAGGTCGTCACGGATTTTTGTCCTTTTTTCGATTAGACGCTTATTTAAGAAGATACAGCAAAAATAAGATTTTCAATAAAAAATGGATTTTTTATGAAAAATATAGGTCGTCACGGATTTTTGTCCTTTTTTCGATTAGACGCTTATTTAAGAAGATACAGCAAAAATAAGATTTTCATATATAAAAAAAATAGATTTTTTATGAAAAATATAGGTCGTCACGGATTTTTGTCCTTTTTTCGATTAGACGCTTATTTAAGAAGATACAGCAAAAATAAGATTTTCATATAAAAAATGGATTTTTTATGAAAAATATAGGTCGTCACGGATTTTTGTCCTTTTTTCGATTAGACGCTTATTTAAGAAGATACAGCAAAAATAAGATTTTCATATAAAAAATGGATTTTTTATGAAAAATATAGGTCGTCACGGATTTTCATCCTTTTTTCGATTAGACGCTTATTTAAGAAGATACAGCAAAAATAAGATTTTCATATAAAAAAAAAATAGATTTTTTATGAAAAATATAGGTCGTCACGGATTTTCATCCTTTTTTCGATTAGACGCTTATTTAAGAAGATACAGCAAAAATAAGATTTTCATATAAAAAAAAAAATAGATTTTTTATGAAAAATATAGGTCGTCACGGATTTTCATCCTTTTTTCGATTAGACGCTTATTTAAAGATACAGCAAAAATAAGATTTTCATATAAAAAATGGATTTTTTATGAAAAATATAGGTCGTCACGGATTTTCATCCTTTTTTCGATTAGACGCTTATTTAAGAAGATACAGCAAAAATAAGATTTTCATATAAAAAAAAAAATAGATTTTTTATGAAAAATATAGGTCGTCACGGATTTTCATCCTTTTTTCGATTAGACGCTTATTTAAGAAGATACAGCAAAAATAAGATTTTCATATAAAAAAAAAAAAAATAGATTTTTTATGAAAAATATAGGTCGTCACGGATTTTCATCCTTTTTTCGATTAGACGCTTATTTAAGAAGATACAGCAAAAATAAGATTTTCATATAAAAAATGGATTTTTTATGAAAAATATAGGTCGTCACGGATTTTTGTCCTTTTTTCGATTAGACGCTTATTTAAGAAGATACAGCAAAAATAAGATTTTCATATAAAAAAAAAAAATAGATTTTTTATGAAAAATATAGGTCGTCACGGATTTTCATCCTTTTTTCGATTAGACGCTTATTTAAGAAGATACAGCAAAAATAAGATTTTCATATAAAAAATGGATTTTTTATGAAAAATATAGGTCGTCACGGATTTTTGTCCTTTTTTCGATTAGACGCTTATTTAAGAAGATACAGCAAAAATAAGATTTTCATATAAAAAATGGATTTTTTATGAAAAATATAGGTCGTCACGGATTTTTGTCCTTTTGTCGATTAGACGCTTATTTAAGAAGATACAGCAAAAATAAGATTTTCATATAAAAAATGGATTTTTTATGAAAAATATAGGTCGTCACGGATTTTTGTCCTTTTTTCGATTAGACGCTTATTTAAGAAGATACAGCAAAAATAAGATTTTCATATAAAAAATGGATTTTTTATGAAAAATATAGATCGTCACGGATTTTTGTCCTTTTTTCGATTAGACGCTTATTTAAGAAGATACAGCAAAAATAAGATTTTCATATAAAAAAAAAAAATAGATTTTTTATGAAAAATATAGGTCGTCACGGATTTTCATCCTTTTTTCGATTAGACGCTTATTTAAGAAGATACAGCAAAAATAAGATTTTCATATAAAAAATGGATTTTTTATGAAAAATATAGGTCGTTACGGATTTTTGTCCTTTTTTCGATTAGACGCTTATTTAAGAAGATACAGCAAAAATAAGATTTTCATATAAAAAATGGATTTTTTATGAAAAATATAGGTCGTTACGGATTTTTGTCCTTTTTTCGATTAGACGCTAATTTAAGAAGATACGGCAAAAATAAGATTTTCATATAAAAAAAAAAAAATAGATTTTTTATGAAAAATATAGGTCGTCACGGATTTTCATCCTTTTTTCGATTAGACGCTTATTTAAGAAGATACAGCAAAAATAAGATTTTCATATACAAAGTAGATTTTTTATGAAAAATATAGGTCGTCACGGATTTTCATCCTTTTTTCGATTAGACGCTTATTTAAGAAGATACAGCAAAAATAAGATTTTCATATAAAAAATGGATTTTTTATGAAAAGTATAGGTCGTCACGGATTTTTGTCCTTTTTTCGATTAGACGCTTATTTAAGAAGATACAGCAAAAATAAGATTTTCGTATAAAAAAAAAATAGATTTTTTATGAAAAAATATAGGTCGTCACGGATTTTTGTCCTTTTTTCGATTAGACGCTTATTTAAGAAGATACAGCAAAAATAAGATTTTCATATAAAAAATGGATTTTTTATGAAAAATATAGGTCGTCACGGATTTTTGTCCTTTTTTCGATTAGACGCTTATTTAAGAAGATACAGCAAAAATAAGATTTTCATATATAAAAAAAAATAGGTTTTTTATGAAAAATATAGGTCGTCACGGATTTTTGTCCTTTTTTCGATTAGACGCTTATTTAAGAAGATACAGCAAAAATAAGATTTTCATATATAAAAAAAAAAAAAATAGATTTTTTATGAAAAATATCGGTCGTCACGGATTTTTGTCCTTTTTTCGATTAGACGCTTATTTAAGAAGATACAGACAAAAATAAGATTTTCATATAAAAAATGGATTTTTTATGAAAAATATAGGTCGTAACGGATTTTTGTCCTTTTTTCGATTAGACGCTTATTTAAGAAGATACAGCAAAAATAAGATTTTCATATAAAAAAAAAAAATAGATTTTTTATGAAAAATATAGGTCGTCACGGATTTTCATCCTTTTTTCGATTAGACGCTTATTTAAAGATACAGCAAAAATAAGATTTTCATATAAAAAATGGATTTTTTATGAAAAATATAGGTCGTCACGGATTTTCATCCTTTTTTCGATTAGACGCTTATTTAAGAAGATACAGCAAAAATAAGATTTTCATATAAAAAAAAAAATAGATTTTTTATGAAAAATATAGGTCGTCACGGATTTTCATCCTTTTTTCGATTAGACGCTTATTTAAGAAGATACAGCAAAAATAAGATTTTCATATAAAAAAAAAAAAAATAGATTTTTTATGAAAAATATAGGTCGTCACGGATTTTCATCCTTTTTTCGATTAGACGCTTATTTAAGAAGATACAGCAAAAATAAGATTTTCATATAAAAAATGGATTTTTTATGAAAAATATAGGTCGTCACGGATTTTTGTCCTTTTTTCGATTAGACGCTTATTTAAGAAGATACAGCAAAAATAAGATTTTCATATAAAAAAAAAAAATAGATTTTTTATGAAAAATATAGGTCGTCACGGATTTTCATCCTTTTTTCGATTAGACGCTTATTTAAGAAGATACAGCAAAAATAAGATTTTCATATAAAAAATGGATTTTTTATGAAAAATATAGGTCGTCACGGATTTTTGTCCTTTTTTCGATTAGACGCTTATTTAAGAAGATACAGCAAAAATAAGATTTTCATATAAAAAATGGATTTTTTATGAAAAATATAGGTCGTCACGGATTTTTGTCCTTTTGTCGATTAGACGCTTATTTAAGAAGATACAGCAAAAATAAGATTTTCATATAAAAAATGGATTTTTTATGAAAAATATAGGTCGTCACGGATTTTTGTCCTTTTTTCGATTAGACGCTTATTTAAGAAGATACAGCAAAAATAAGATTTTCATATAAAAAATGGATTTTTTATGAAAAATATAGATCGTCACGGATTTTTGTCCTTTTTTCGATTAGACGCTTATTTAAGAAGATACAGCAAAAATAAGATTTTCATATAAAAAAAAAAAATAGATTTTTTATGAAAAATATAGGTCGTCACGGATTTTCATCCTTTTTTCGATTAGACGCTTATTTAAGAAGATACAGCAAAAATAAGATTTTCATATAAAAAATGGATTTTTTATGAAAAATATAGGTCGTTACGGATTTTTGTCCTTTTTTCGATTAGACGCTTATTTAAGAAGATACAGCAAAAATAAGATTTTCATATAAAAAATGGATTTTTTATGAAAAATATAGGTCGTTACGGATTTTTGTCCTTTTTTCGATTAGACGCTAATTTAAGAAGATACGGCAAAAATAAGATTTTCATATAAAAAAAAAAAAATAGATTTTTTATGAAAAATATAGGTCGTCACGGATTTTCATCCTTTTTTCGATTAGACGCTTATTTAAAGATACAGCAAAAATAAGATTTTCATATAAAAAATGGATTTTTTATGAAAAATATAGGTCGTCACGGATTTTCATCCTTTTTTCGATTAGACGCTTATTTAAGAAGATACAGCAAAAATAAGATTTTCATATAAAAAAAAAAATAGATTTTTTATGAAAAATATAGGTCGTCACGGATTTTCATCCTTTTTTCGATTAGACGCTTATTTAAGAAGATACAGCAAAAATAAGATTTTCATATAAAAAAAAAAAAAATAGATTTTTTATGAAAAATATAGGTCGTCACGGATTTTCATCCTTTTTTCGATTAGACGCTTATTTAAGAAGATACAGCAAAAATAAGATTTTCATATAAAAAATGGATTTTTTATGAAAAATATAGGTCGTCACGGATTTTTGTCCTTTTTTCGATTAGACGCTTATTTAAGAAGATACAGCAAAAATAAGATTTTCATATAAAAAAAAAAAATAGATTTTTTATGAAAAATATAGGTCGTCACGGATTTTCATCCTTTTTTCGATTAGACGCTTATTTAAGAAGATACAGCAAAAATAAGATTTTCATATAAAAAATGGATTTTTTATGAAAAATATAGGTCGTCACGGATTTTTGTCCTTTTTTCGATTAGACGCTTATTTAAGAAGATACAGCAAAAATAAGATTTTCATATAAAAAATGGATTTTTTATGAAAAATATAGGTCGTCACGGATTTTTGTCCTTTTGTCGATTAGACGCTTATTTAAGAAGATACAGCAAAAATAAGATTTTCATATAAAAAATGGATTTTTTATGAAAAATATAGGTCGTCACGGATTTTTGTCCTTTTTTCGATTAGACGCTTATTTAAGAAGATACAGCAAAAATAAGATTTTCATATAAAAAATGGATTTTTTATGAAAAATATAGATCGTCACGGATTTTTGTCCTTTTTTCGATTAGACGCTTATTTAAGAAGATACAGCAAAAATAAGATTTTCATATAAAAAAAAAAAATAGATTTTTTATGAAAAATATAGGTCGTCACGGATTTTCATCCTTTTTTCGATTAGACGCTTATTTAAGAAGATACAGCAAAAATAAGATTTTCATATAAAAAATGGATTTTTTATGAAAAATATAGGTCGTTACGGATTTTTGTCCTTTTTTCGATTAGACGCTTATTTAAGAAGATACAGCAAAAATAAGATTTTCATATAAAAAATGGATTTTTTATGAAAAATATAGGTCGTTACGGATTTTTGTCCTTTTTTCGATTAGACGCTAATTTAAGAAGATACGGCAAAAATAAGATTTTCATATAAAAAAAAAAAAATAGATTTTTTATGAAAAATATAGGTCGTCACGGATTTTCATCCTTTTTTCGATTAGACGCTTATTTAAGAAGATACAGCAAAAATAAGATTTTCATATACAAAGTAGATTTTTTATGAAAAATATAGGTCGTCACGGATTTTCATCCTTTTTTCGATTAGACGCTTATTTAAGAAGATACAGCAAAAATAAGATTTTCATATAAAAAATGGATTTTTTATGAAAAGTATAGGTCGTCACGGATTTTTGTCCTTTTTTCGATTAGACGCTTATTTAAGAAGATACAGCAAAAATAAGATTTTCGTATAAAAAAAAAATAGATTTTTTATGAAAAAATATAGGTCGTCACGGATTTTTGTCCTTTTTTCGATTAGACGCTTATTTAAGAAGATACAGCAAAAATAAGATTTTCATATAAAAAATGGATTTTTTATGAAAAATATAGGTCGTCACGGATTTTTGTCCTTTTTTCGATTAGACGCTTATTTAAGAAGATACAGCAAAAATAAGATTTTCATATATAAAAAAAAATAGGTTTTTTATGAAAAATATAGGTCGTCACGGATTTTTGTCCTTTTTTCGATTAGACGCTTATTTAAGAAGATACAGCAAAAATAAGATTTTCATATATAAAAAAAAAAAAATAGATTTTTTATGAAAAATATAGGTCGTCACGGATTTTTGTCCTTTTTTCGATTAGACGCTTATTTAAGAAGATACAGACAAAAATAAGATTTTCATATAAAAAATGGATTTTTTATGAAAAATATAGGTCGTAACGGATTTTTGTCCTTTTTTCGATTAGACGCTTATTTAAGAAGATACAGCAAAAATAAGATTTTCATATAAAAAAAAAAAAAAATAGATTTTTTATGAAAAATATAGGTCGTCACGGATTTTCATCCTTTTTTCGATTAGACGCTTATTTAAGAAGATACAGCAAAAATAAGATTTTCATATAAAAAAAAAAAATATAGATTTTTTATGAAAAATATAGGTCGTCACGGATTTTCATCCTTTTTTCGATTAGACGCTTATTTAAGAAGATACAGCAAAAATAAGATTTTCATATAAAAAATGGATTTTTTATGAAAAGTATAGGTCGTCACGGATTTTTGTCCTTTTTTCGATTAGACGCTTATTTAAGAAGATACAGCAAAAATAAGATTTTCATATAAAAAAAATAGATTTTTTATGAAAAATATAGGTCGTCACGGATTTTTGTCCTTTTTTCGATTAGACGCTTATTTAAGAAGATACAGCAAAAATAAGATTTTCGTATAAAAAAAAAATAGATTTTTTATGAAAAAATATAGGTCGTCACGGATTTTTGTCCTTTTTTCGATTAGACGCTTATTTAAGAAGATACAGCAAAAATAAGATTTTCATATAAAAAATGGATTTTTTATGAAAAATATAGGTCGTCACGGATTTTTGTCCTTTTTTCGATTAGACGCTTATTTAAGAAGATACAGCAAAAATAAAATTTTCATATATAAAAAAAAATAGGTTTTTTATGAAAAATATAGGTCGTCACGGATTTTTGTCCTTTTTTCGATTAGACGCTTATTTAAGAAGATACAGCAAAAATAAGATTTTCATATATAAAAAAAAAAAAAATAGATTTTTTATGAAAAATATAGGTCGTCACGGATTTTTGTCCTTTTTTCGATTAGACGCTTATTTAAGAAGATACAGCAAAAATAAGATTTTCATATAAAAAAAAAATAGATTTTTTATGAAAAATATAGGTCGTCACGGATTTTCATCCTTTTTTCGATTAGACGCTTATTTAAGAAGATACAGCAAAAATAAGATTTTCATATAAAAAATGGATTTTTTATGAAAAGTATAGGTCGTCACGGATTTTTGTCCTTTTTTCGATTAGACGCTTATTTAAGAAGATACAGCAAAAATAAGATTTTCATATAAAAAATGGATTTTTTATGAAAAGTATAGGTCGTCACGGATTTTTGTCCTTTTTTCGATTAGACGCTTATTTAAGAAGATACAGCAAAAATACGATTTTCATATAAAAAATGGATTTTTTATGAAAAGTATAGGTCGTCACGGATTTTTGTCCTTTTTTCGATTAGACGCTTATTTAAGAAGATACAGCAAAAATAAGATTTTCATATATATAAAAAAAAATAGATTTTTTATGAAAAATATAGGTCGTCACGGATTTTTGTCCTTTTTTCGATTAGACGCTTATTTAAGAAGATACAGCAAAAATAAGATTTTCATATAAAAAATGGATTTTTTATGAAAAGTATAGGTCGTCACGGATTTTTGTCCTTTTTTCGATTAGACGCTTATTTAAGAAGATACAGCAAAAATAAGATTTTCGTATAAAAAAAAAATAGATTTTTTATGAAAAATATAGGTCGTCACGGATTTTCATCCTTTTTTCGATTAGACGCTTATTTAAGAAGATACAGCAAAAATAAGATTTTCATATAAAAAATGGATTTTTTATGAAAAGTATAGGTCGTCACGGATTTTTGTCCTTTTTTCGATTAGACGCTTATTTAAGAAGATACAGCAAAAATAAGATTTTCATATAAAAAATGGATTTTTTATGAAAAATATAGGTCGTTACGGATTTTTGTCCTTTTTTCGATTAGACGCTTATTTAAGAAGATACGGCAAAAATAAGATTTTCATATAAAAAAAAAAAAATAGATTTTTTATGAAAAATATAGGTCATCACGGATTTTCATCCTTTTTTCGATTAGACGCTTATTTAAGAAGATACAGCAAAAATAAGATTTTCATATAAAAAGTAGATTTTTTATGAAAAATATAGGTCGTCACGGATTTTCATCCTTTTTTCGATTAGACGCTTATTTAAGAAGATACAGACAAAAATAAGATTTTCATATAAAAAATGGATTTTTTATGAAAAATATAGGTCGTAACGGATTTTTGTCCTTTTTTCGATTAGACGCTTATTTAAGAAGATACAGCAAAAATAAGATTTTCATATAAAAAAAAAAATAGATTTTTTATGAAAAATATAGGTCGTCACGGATTTTCATCCTTTTTTCGATTAGACGCTTATTTAAGAAGATACAGCAAAAATAAGATTTTCATATAAAAAAAAAAAAAATATAGATTTTTTATGAAAAATATAGGTCGTCACGGATTTTCATCCTTTTTTCGATTAGACGCTTATTTAAGAAGATACAGCAAAAATAAGATTTTCATATAAAAAATGGATTTTTTATGAAAAGTATAGGTCGTCACGGATTTTTGTCCTTTTTTCGATTAGACGCTTATTTAAGAAGATACAGCAAAAATAAGATTTTCATATAAAAAAAATAGATTTTTTATGAAAAATATAGGTCGTCACGGATTTTTGTCCTTTTTTCGATTAGACGCTTATTTAAGAAGATACAGCAAAAATAAGATTTTCGTATAAAAAAAAAAATAGATTTTTTATGAAAAAATATAGGTCGTCACGGATTTTTGTCCTTTTTTCGATTAGACGCTTATTTAAGAAGATACAGCAAAAATAAGATTTTCATATAAAAAATGGATTTTTTATGAAAAATATAGGTCGTCACGGATTTTTGTCCTTTTTTCGATTAGACGCTTATTTAAGAAGATACAGCAAAAATAAGATTTTCATATATAAAAAAAAATAGGTTTTTTATGAAAAATATAGGTCGTCACGGATTTTTGTCCTTTTTTCGATTAGACGCTTATTTAAGAAGATACAGCAAAAATAAGATTTTCATATATAAAAAAAAAAAATAGATTTTTTATGAAAAATATAGGTCGTCACGGATTTTTGTCCTTTTTTCGATTAGACGCTTATTTAAGAAGATACAGCAAAAATAAGATTTTCATATAAAAAAAAAATAGATTTTTTATGAAAAATATAGGTATCCACGGATTTTCATCCTTTTTTCGATTAGACGCTTATTTAAGAAGATACAGCAAAAATAAGATTTTCATATAAAAAATGGATTTTTTATGAAAAGTATAGGTCGTCACGGATTTTTGTCCTTTTTTCGATTAGACGCTTATTTAAGAAGATACAGCAAAAATAAGATTTTCATATATATAAAAAAAAATAGATTTTTTATGAAAAATATAGGTCGTCACGGATTTTTGTCCTTTTTTCGATTAGACGCTTATTTAAGAAGATACAGCAAAAATAAGATTTTCATATAAAAAATGGATTTTTTATGAAAAGTATAGGTCGTCACGGATTTTTGTCCTTTTTTCGATTAGACGCTTATTTAAGAAGATACAGCAAAAATAAGATTTTCATATATAAAAAAAAATAGATTTTTTATGAAAAATATAGGTCGTCACGGATTTTTGTCCTTTTTCCGATTAGACGCTTATTTAAGAAGATACAGCAAAAATAAGATTTTCATATAAAAAATTGATTTTTTATGAAAAGTATAGGTCGTCACGGATTTTTGTCCTTTTTTCGATTAGACGCTTATTTAAGAAGATACAGCAAAAATAAGATTTTCATATAAAAAATGGATTTTTTATGAAAAGTATAGGTCGTCACGGATTTTTGTCCTTTTTTCGATTAGACGCTTATTTAAGAAGATACAGCAAAAATAAGATTTTCATATAAAAAATGGATTTTTTATGAAAAGTATAGGTCGTCACGGATTTTTGTCCTTTTTTCGATTAGACGCTTATTTAAGAAGATACAGCAAAAATAAGATTTTCATATATAAAAAATAGGTTTTTTATGAAAAATATAGGTCGTCACGGATTTTTGTCCTTTTTTTCGATTAGACGCTTATTTAAGAAGATACAGCAAAAATAAGATTTTCATATATAAAAAAAAATAGATTTTTTATGAAAAATATAGGTCGTCACGGATTTTTGTCCTTTTTTCGATTAGACGCTTATTTAAGAAGATACAGCAAAAATAAGATTTTCATATAAAAAAAAAATAGATTTTTTATGAAAAATATAGGTCGTCACGGATTTTCATCCTTTTTTCGATTAGACGCTTATTTAAGAAGATACAGCAAAAATAAGATTTTCATATAAAAAATGGATTTTTTATGAAAAGTATAGGTCGTCACGGATTTTTGTCCTTTTTTCGATTAGACGCTTATTTAAGAAGATACAGCAAAAATAAGATTTTCGTATAAAAAAAAAAATAGATTTTTTATGAAAAATATAGGTCGTCACGGATTTTTGTCCTTTTTTCGATTAGACGCTTATTTAAGAAGATACAGCAAAAATAAGATTTTCATATAAAAAATGGATTTTTTATGAAAAGTATAGGTCGTCACGGATTTTTGTCCTTTTTTCGATTAGACGCTTATTTAAGAAGATACAGCAAAAATAAGATTTTCATATATAAAAAAAAAAAATAGATTTTTTATGAAAAATATAGGTCGTCACGGATTTTTGTCCTTTTTTCGATTAGACGCTTATTTAAGAAGATACAGCAAAAATAAGATTTTCATATAAAAAAAAAAATAGATTTTTTATGAAAAATATAGGTCGTCACGGATTTTCATCCTTTTTTCGATTAGACGCTTATTTAAGAAGATACAGCAAAAATAAGATTTTCATATATAAAAAAAAATAGATTTTTTATGAAAAATATAGGTCGTCACGGATTTTTGTCCTTTTTCCGATTAGACGCTTATTTAAGAAGATACAGCAAAAATAAGATTTTCATATAAAAAATGGATTTTTTATGAAAAGTATAGGTCGTCACGGATTTTTGTCCTTTTTTCGATTAGACGCTTATTTAAGAAGATACAGCAAAAATAAGATTTTCATATAAAAAATGGATTTTTTATGAAAAGTATAGGTCGTCACGGATTTTTGTCCTTTTTTCGATTAGACGCTTATTTAAGAAGATACAGCAAAAATAAGATTTTCATATATAAAAAAAAAAAATAGATTTTTTATGAAAAATATAGGTCGTCACGGATTTTTGTCCTTTTTTCGATTAGACGCTTATTTAAGAAGATACAGCAAAAATAAGATTTTCATATAAAAAATGGATTTTTTATGAAAAGTATAGGTCGTCACGGATTTTTGTCCTTTTTTCGATTAGACGCTTATTTAAGAAGATACAGCAAAAATAAGATTTTCGTATAAAAAAAAATAGATTTTTTATGAAAAATATAGGTCGTCACGGATTTTTGTCCTTTTTCCGATTAGACGCTTATTTAAGAAGATACAGCAAAAATAAGATTTTCATATAAAAAATGGATTTTTTATGAAAAGTATAGGTCGTCACGGATTTTTGTCCTTTTTTCGATTAGACGCTTATTTAAGAAGATACAGCAAAAATACGATTTTCATATAAAAAATGGATTTTTTATGAAAAGTATAGGTCGTCACGGATTTTTGTCCTTTTTTCGATTAGACGCTTATTTAAGAAGATACAGCAAAAATAAGATTTTCATATAAAAAATGGATTTTTTATGAAAAGTATAGGTCGTCACGGATTTTTGTCCTTTTTTCGATTAGACGCTTATTTAAGAAGATACAGCAAAAATACGATTTTCATATAAAAAATGGATTTTTTATGAAAAGTATAGGTCGTCACGGATTTTTGTCCTTTTTTCGATTAGACGCTTATTTAAGAAGATACAGCAAAAATAAGATTTTCATATATATAAAAAAAAATAGATTTTTTATGAAAAATATAGGTCGTCACGGATTTTTGTCCTTTTTTCGATTAGACGCTTATTTAAGAAGATACAGCAAAAATAAGATTTTCATATAAAAAATGGATTTTTTATGAAAAGTATAGGTCGTCACGGATTTTTGTCCTTGTTTCGATTAGACGCTTATTTAAGAAGATACAGCAAAAATAAGATTTTCGTATAAAAAAAAAATAGATTTTTTATGAAAAATATAGGTCGTCACGGATTTTCATCCTTTTTTCGATTAGACGCTTATTTAAGAAGATACAGCAAAAATAAGATTTTCATATAAAAAATGGATTTTTTATGAAAAGTATAGGTCGTCACGGATTTTTGTCCTTTTTTCGATTAGACGCTTATTTAAGAAGATACAGCAAAAATAAGATTTTCATATAAAAAATGGATTTTTTATGAAAAATATAGGTCGTTACGGATTTTTGTCCTTTTTTCGATTAGACGCTTATTTAAGAAGATACGGCAAAAATAAGATTTTCATATAAAAAAAAAAAAATAGATTTTTTATGAAAAATATAGGTCATCACGGATTTTCATCCTTTTTTCGATTAGACGCTTATTTAAGAAGATACAGCAAAAATAAGATTTTCATATAAAAAGTAGATTTTTTATGAAAAATATAGGTCGTCACGGATTTTCATCCTTTTTTCGATTAGACGCTTATTTAAGAAGATACAGACAAAAATAAGATTTTCATATAAAAAATGGATTTTTTATGAAAAATATAGGTCGTAACGGATTTTTGTCCTTTTTTCGATTAGACGCTTATTTAAGAAGATACAGCAAAAATAAGATTTTCATATAAAAAAAAAAATAGATTTTTTATGAAAAATATAGGTCGTCACGGATTTTCATCCTTTTTTCGATTAGACGCTTATTTAAGAAGATACAGCAAAAATAAGATTTTCATATAAAAAAAAAAAAAATATAGATTTTTTATGAAAAATATAGGTCGTCACGGATTTTCATCCTTTTTTCGATTAGACGCTTATTTAAGAAGATACAGCAAAAATAAGATTTTCATATAAAAAATGGATTTTTTATGAAAAGTATAGGTCGTCACGGATTTTTGTCCTTTTTTCGATTAGACGCTTATTTAAGAAGATACAGCAAAAATAAGATTTTCATATAAAAAAAATAGATTTTTTATGAAAAATATAGGTCGTCACGGATTTTTGTCCTTTTTTCGATTAGACGCTTATTTAAGAAGATACAGCAAAAATAAGATTTTCGTATAAAAAAAAAAATAGATTTTTTATGAAAAAATATAGGTCGTCACGGATTTTTGTCCTTTTTTCGATTAGACGCTTATTTAAGAAGATACAGCAAAAATAAGATTTTCATATAAAAAATGGATTTTTTATGAAAAATATAGGTCGTCACGGATTTTTGTCCTTTTTTCGATTAGACGCTTATTTAAGAAGATACAGCAAAAATAAGATTTTCATATATAAAAAAAAATAGGTTTTTTATGAAAAATATAGGTCGTCACGGATTTTTGTCCTTTTTTCGATTAGACGCTTATTTAAGAAGATACAGCAAAAATAAGATTTTCATATATAAAAAAAAAAAATAGATTTTTTATGAAAAATATAGGTCGTCACGGATTTTTGTCCTTTTTTCGATTAGACGCTTATTTAAGAAGATACAGCAAAAATAAGATTTTCATATAAAAAAAAAATAGATTTTTTATGAAAAATATAGGTATCCACGGATTTTCATCCTTTTTTCGATTAGACGCTTATTTAAGAAGATACAGCAAAAATAAGATTTTCATATAAAAAATGGATTTTTTATGAAAAGTATAGGTCGTCACGGATTTTTGTCCTTTTTTCGATTAGACGCTTATTTAAGAAGATACAGCAAAAATAAGATTTTCATATATATAAAAAAAAATAGATTTTTTATGAAAAATATAGGTCGTCTTTTGTCCTTTTTTCGATTAGACGCTTATTTAAGAAGATACAGCAAAAATAAGATTTTCATATAAAAAAAATAGATTTTTTATGAAAAATATAGGTCGTCACGGATTTTCATCCTTTTTTCGATTAGACGCTTATTTAAGAAGATACAGCAAAAATAAGATTTTCATATAAAAAATGGATTTTTTATGAAAAGTATAGGTCGTCACGGATTTTTGTCCTTTTTTCGATTAGACACTTATTTAAGAAGATACAGCAAAAATAAGATTTTCGTATAAAAAATGGATTTTTTATGAAAAGTATAGGTCGTCACGGATTTTTGTCCTTTTTTCGATTAGACGCTTATTTAAGAAGATACAGCAAAAATAAGATTTTCATATAAAAAATGGATTTTTTATGAAAAATATAGGTCGTCACGGATTTTTGTCCTTTTTTCGATTAGACGCTTATTTAAGAAGATACAGCAAAAATAAGATTTTCATATATAAAAAAATAGATTTTTTATGAAAAATATAGGTCGTCACGGATTTTTGTCCTTTTTTCGATTAGACGCTTATTTAAGAAGATACAGCAAAAATAAGATTTTCATATATAAAAAAGAAAATAGATTTTTTATGAAAAATATAGGTCGTCACGGATTTTTGTCCTTTTTTCGATTAGACGCTTATTTAAGAAGATACAGCAAAAATAAGATTTTCATATAAAAAAATGGATTTTTTATGAAAAATATAGGTCGTAACGGATTTTTGTCCTTTTTTCGATTAGACGCTTATTTAAGAAGATACAGCAAAAATAAGATTTTCATATAAAAAAAAAATTAATTTTTTATGAAAAATATAGGTCGTCACGGATTTTCATCCTTTTTTCGATTAGACGCTTATTTAAGAAGATACAGCAAAAATAAGATTTTCATATAAAAAAAAAAAAATAGATTTTTTATGAAAAATATAGGTCGTCACGGATTTTCATCCTTTTTTCGATTAGACGCTTATTTAAGAAGATACAGCAAAAATAAGATTTTCATATAAAAAATGGATTTTTTATGAAAAATATAGGTCGTCACGGATTTTTGTCCTTTTTTCGATTAGACGCTTATTTAAGAAGATACAGCAAAAATAAGATTTTCATATAAAAAAAAATAGCTTTTTTATGAAAAATATAGGTCGTCACGGATTTTCATCCTTTTTTCGATTAGACGCTTATTTAAGAAGATACAGCAAAAATAAGATTTTCATATAAAAAATGGATTTTTTATGAAAAATATAGGTCGTCACGGATTTTTGTCCTTTTTTCGATTAGACGCTTATTTAAGAAGATACAGCAAAAATAAGATTTTCATATAAAAAAAAAAATAGATTTTTTATGAAAAATATAGGTCGTCACGGATTTTCATCCTTTTTTCGATTAGACGCTTATTTAAGAAGATACAGCAAAAATAAGATTTTCATATAAAAAATGGATTTTTTATGAAAAATATAGGTCGTCACGGATTTTTGTCCTTTTTTCGATTAGACGCTTATTTAAGAAGATACAGCAAAAATAAGATTTTCATATAAAAAAAAATAGAAAATGAAAATTATGAAAAATATAGGTCGTCACGGATTTTCATCCTTTTTTCGATTAGACGCTTATTTAAGAAGATACAGCAAAAATAAGATTTTCATATAAAAAATGGATTTTTTATGAAAAATATAGGTCGTCACGGATTTTTGTCCTTTTTTCGATTAGACGCTTATTTTAGAAGATACAGCAAAAATAAGATTTTCATATAAAAAATGGATTTTTTATGAAAAATATAGGTCGTCACGGATTTTTGTCCTTTTTTCGATTAGACGCTTATTTAAGAAGATACAGCAAAAATAAGATTTTCATATATAAAAAAAATAGATTTTTTATGAAAAATATAGGTCGTCACGGATTTTTGTCTTTTTTTCGATTAGACGCTTATTTAAGAAGATACAGCAAAAATAAGATTTTCATATAAAAAATGGATTTTTTATGAAAAATATAGGTCGTCACGGATTTTTGTCCTTTTTTCGATTAGACGCTTATTTAAGAAGATACAGCAAAAATAAGATTTTCATATATAAAAAAAAAATAGATTTTTTATGAAAAATATAGGTCGTCACGGATTTTTGTCCTTTTTTCGATTAGACGCTTATTTAAGAAGATACAGCAAAAATAAGATTTTCATATAAAAAAAATAGATTTTTTATGAAAAATATAGGTCGTCACGGATTTTCATCCTTTTTTCGATTAGACGCTTATTTAAGAAGATACAGCAAAAATAAGATTTTCATATAAAAAATGGATTTTTTATGAAAAGTATAGGTCGTCACGGATTTTTGTCCTTTTTTCGATTAGACACTTATTTAAGAAGATACAGCAAAAATAAGATTTTCGTATAAAAAATGGATTTTTTATGAAAAGTATAGGTCGTCACGGATTTTTGTCCTTTTTTCGATTAGACGCTTATTTAAGAAGATACAGCAAAAATAAGATTTTCATATAAAAAATGGATTTTTTATGAAAAATATAGGTCGTCACGGATTTTTGTCCTTTTTTCGATTAGACGCTTATTTAAGAAGATACAGCAAAAATAAGATTTTCATATATAAAAAAAATAGATTTTTTATGAAAAATATAGGTCGTCACGGATTTTTGTCCTTTTTTCGATTAGACGCTTATTTAAGAAGATACAGCAAAAATAAGATTTTCATATATAAAAAAGAAAATAGATTTTTTATGAAAAGTATAGGTCGTCTCGGATTTTTGTCCTTTTTTCGATTAGACGCTTATTTAAGAAGATACAGCAAAAATAAGATTTTCATATAAAAAAAAATAGATTTTTTATGAAAAATATAGGTCGTCACGGATTTTCATCCTTTTTTCGATTAGACGCTTATTTAAGAAGATACAGCAAAAATAAGATTTTCATATAAAAAATGGATTTTTTATGAAAAGTATAGGTCGTCACGGATTTTTGTCCTTTTTTCGATTAGACGCTTATTTAAGAAGATACAGCAAAAATAAGATTTTCGTATAAAAAAAAAAATAGATTTTTTATGAAAAATATAGGTCGTCACGGATTTTTGTCCTTTTTTCGATTAGACGCTTATTTAAGAAGATACAGCAAAAATAAGATTTTCATATAAAAAAATGGATTTTTTATGAAAAATATAGGTCGTAACGGATTTTTGTCCTTTTTTCGATTAGACGCTTATTTAAGAAGATACAGCAAAAATAAGATTTTCATATAAAAAAAAAATTAATTTTTTATGAAAAATATAGGTCGTCACGGATTTTCATCCTTTTTTCGATTAGACGCTTATTTAAGAAGATACAGCAAAAATAAGATTTTCATATAAAAAAAAAAAATAGATTTTTTATGAAAAATATAGGTCGTCACGGATTTTCATCCTTTTTTCGATTAGACGCTTATTTAAGAAGATACAGCAAAAATAAGATTTTCATATAAAAAATGGATTTTTTATGAAAAATATAGGTCGTCACGGATTTTTGTCCTTTTTTCGATTAGACGCTTATTTAAGAAGATACAGCAAAAATAAGATTTTCATATAAAAAAAAATAGATTTTTTATGAAAAATATAGGTCGTCACGGATTTTCATCCTTTTTTCGATTAGACGCTTATTTAAGAAGATACAGCAAAAATAAGATTTTCATATAAAAAATGGATTTTTTATGAAAAATATAGGTCGTCACGGATTTTTGTCCTTTTTTCGATTAGACGCTTATTTTAGAAGATACAGCAAAAATAAGATTTTCATATAAAAAATGGATTTTTTATGAAAAATATAGGTCGTCACGGATTTTTGTCCTTTTTTCGATTAGACGCTTATTTAAGAAGATACAGCAAAAATAAGATTTTCATATATAAAAAAAATAGATTTTTTATGAAAAATATAGGTCGTCACGGATTTTTGTCTTTTTTTCGATTAGACGCTTATTTAAGAAGATACAGCAAAAATAAGATTTTCATATAAAAAATGGATTTTTTATGAAAAATATAGGTCGTCACGGATTTTTGTCCTTTTTTCGATTAGACGCTTATTTAAGAAGATACAGCAAAAATAAGATTTTCAATAAAAAATGGATTTTTTATGAAAAATATAGGTCGTCACGGATTTTTGTCCTTTTTTCGATTAGACGCTTATTTAAGAAGATACAGCAAAAATAAGATTTTCATATATAAAAAAAATAGATTTTTTATGAAAAATATAGGTCGTCACGGATTTTTGTCCTTTTTTCGATTAGACGCTTATTTAAGAAGATACAGCAAAAATAAGATTTTCATATAAAAAATGGATTTTTTATGAAAAATATAGGTCGTCACGGATTTTTGTCCTTTTTTCGATTAGACGCTTATTTAAGAAGATACAGCAAAAATAAGATTTTCATATAAAAAATGGATTTTTTATGAAAAATATAGGTCGTCACGGATTTTCATCCTTTTTTCGATTAGACGCTTATTTAAGAAGATACAGCAAAAATAAGATTTTCATATAAAAAAAAAATAGATTTTTTATGAAAAATATAGGTCGTCACGGATTTTCATCCTTTTTTCGATTAGACGCTTATTTAAGAAGATACAGCAAAAATAAGATTTTCATATAAAAAAAAAAAATAGATTTTTTATGAAAAATATAGGTCGTCACGGATTTTCATCCTTTTTTCGATTAGACGCTTATTTAAAGATACAGCAAAAATAAGATTTTCATATAAAAAATGAATTTTTTATGAAAAATATAGGTCGTCACGGATTTTCATCCTTTTTTCGATTAGACGCTTATTTAAGAAGATACAGCAAAAATAAGATTTTCATATAAAAAAAAAAAATAGATTTTTTATGAAAAATATAGGTCGTCACGGATTTTCATCCTTTTTTCGATTAGACGCTTATTTAAGAAGATACAGCAAAAATAAGATTTTCATATAAAAAAAAAAAAAATAGATTTTTTATGAAAAATATAGGTCGTCACGGATTTTCATCCTTTTTTCGATTAGACGCTTATTTAAGAAGATACAGCAAAAATAAGATTTTCATATAAAAAATGGATTTTTTATGAAAAATATAGGTCGTCACGGATTTTTGTCCTTTTTTCGATTAGACGCTTATTTAAGAAGATACAGCAAAAATAAGATTTTCATATAAAAAAAAAAATAGATTTTTTATGAAAAATATAGGTCGTCACGGATTTTCATCCTTTTTTCGATTAGACGCTTATTTAAGAAGATACAGCAAAAATAAGATTTTCATATAAAAAATGGATTTTTTATGAAAAATATAGGTCGTCACGGATTTTTGTCCTTTTTTCGATTAGACGCTTATTTTAGAAGATACAGCAAAAATAAGATTTTCATATAAAAAATGGATTTTTTATGAAAAATATAGGTCGTCACGGATTTTTGTCCTTTTTTCGATTAGACGCTTATTTAAGAAGATACAGCAAAAATAAGATTTTCATATATAAAAAAAATAGATTTTGTATGAAAAATATAGGTCGTCACGGATTTTTGTCCTTTTTTCGATTAGACGCTTATTTAAGAAGATACAGCAAAAATAAGATTTTCGTATAAAAAAAAAAATAGATTTTTTATGAAAAATATAGGTCGTCACGGATTTTTGTCCTTTTTTCGATTAGACGCTTATTTAAGAAGATACAGCAAAAATAAGATTTTCATATAAAAAATGGATTTTTTATGAAAAGTATAGGTCGTCACGGATTTTTGTCCTTTTTTCGATTAGACGCTTATTTAAGAAGATACAGCAAAAATAAGATTTTCATATAAAAAATGGATTTTTTATGAAAAATATAGGTCGTCACGGATTTTTGTCCTTTTTTCGATTAGACGCTTATTTAAGAAGATACAGCAAAAATAAGATTTTCATATAAAAAATGGATTTTTTATGAAAAATATAGGTCGTCACGGATTTTTGTCCTTTTTTCGATTAGACGCTTATTTAAGAAGATACAGCAAAAATAAGATTTTCATATATAAAAAAAATAGATTTTTTATGAAAAATATAGGTCGTCACGGATTTTTGTCCTTTTTTCGATTAGACGCTTATTTAAAATAAGATTTTCATATAAAAAATGGATTTTTTATGAAAAGTATAGGTCGTCACGGATTTTTGTCCTTTTTTCGATTAGACGCTTATTTAAGAAGATACAGCAAAAATAAGATTTTCGTATAAAAAAAAATAGATTTTTTATGAAAAATATAGGTCGTCACGGATTTTTGTCCTTTTTTTCGATTAGACGCTTATTTAAGAAGATACAGCAAAAATAAGATTTTCAATAAAAAATGGATTTTTTATGAAAAGTATAGGTCGTCACGGATTTTTGTCCTTTTTTCGATTAGACGCTTATTTAAGAAGATACAGCAAAAATAAGATTTTCATATAAAAAATGGATTTTTTATGAAAAATATAGGTCGTCACGGATTTTTGTCCTTTTTTCGATTAGACGCTTATTTAAGAAGATACAGCAAAAATAAGATTTTCATATAAAAAATGGATTTTTTATGAAAAATATAGGTCGTCACGGATTTTCATCCTTTTTTCGATTAGACGCTTATTTAAGAAGATACAGCAAAAATAAGATTTTCATATAAAAAAAAAAATAGATTTTTTATGAAAAATATAGGTCGTCACGGATTTTCATCCTTTTTTCGATTAGACGCTTATTTAAGAAGATACAGCAAAAATAAGATTTTCATATAAAAAATGGATTTTTTATGAAAAATATAGGTCGTCACGGATTTTTGTCCTTTTTTCGATTAGACGCTTATTTAAGAAGATACAAAAAAATAAGATTTTCATATAAAAAAAAATAGATTTTTTATGAAAAATATAGGTCGTCACGGATTTTCATCCTTTTTTCGATTAGACGCTTATTTAAGAAGATACAGCAAAAATAAGATTTTCATATAAAAAATGGATTTTTTATGAAAAATATAGGTCGTCACGGATTTTTGTCCTTTTTTCGATTAGACGCTTATTTAAGAAGATACAGCAAAAATAAGATTTTCATATAAAAAATGGATTTTTTATGAAAAATATAGGTCGTCACGGATTTTTGTCCTTTTTTCGATTAGACGCTTATTTAAGAAGATACAGCAAAAATAAGATTTTCATATATAAAAAAAAATAGATTTTTTATGAAAAATATAGGTCGTCACGGATTTTTGTCCTTTTTTCGATTAGACGCTTATTTAAGAAGATACAGCAAAAATAAGATTTTCATATAAAAAATGGATTTTTTATGAAAAGTATAGGTCGTCACGGATTTTTGTCCTTTTTTCGATTAGACGCTTATTTAAGAAGATACAGCAAAAATAAGATTTTCGTATAAAAAAAATAGATTTTTTATGAAAAATATAGGTCGTCACGGATTTTTGTCCTTTTTTCGATTAGACGCTTATTTAAGAAGATACAGCAAAAATAAGATTTTCATATAAAAAATGGATTTTTTATGAAAAGTATAGGTCGTCACGGATTTTTGTCCCTTTTTTCGATTAGACGCTTATTTAAGAAGATACAGCAAAAATAAGATTTTCATATAAAAAATGGATTTTTTATGAAAAATATAGGTCGTCACGGATTTTTGTCCTTTTTTCGATTAGACGCTTATTTAAGAAGATACAGCAAAAATAAGATTTTCATATATATAAAAAAATAGATTTTTTATGAAAAATATAGGTCGTCACGGATTTTTGTCCTTTTTTCGATTAGACGCTTATTTAAGAAGATACAGCAAAAATAAGATTTTCATATATAAAAAAAAAATAGATTTTTTATGAAAAATATAGGTCGTCACGGATTTTTGTCCTTTTTTCGATTAGACGCTTATTTAAGAAGATACAGCAAAAATAAGATTTTCATATAAAAAAAAATAGATTTTTTATGAAAAATATAGGTCGTCACGGATTTTTGTCCTTTTTTCGATTAGACGCTTATTTAAGAAGATACAGCAAAAATAAGATTTTCATATATAAAAAAAATAGATTTTTTATGAAAAATATAGGTCGTCACGGATTTTTGTCCTTTTTTCGATTAGACGCTTATTTAAGAAGATACAGCAAAAATAAGATTTTCATATAAAAAATGGATTTTTTATGAAAAGTATAGGTCGTCACGGATTTTTGTCCTTTTTTCGATTAGACGCTTATTTAAGAAGATACAGCAAAAATAAGATTTTCGTATAAAAAAAAATAGATTTTTTATGAAAATATAGGTCGTCACGGATTTTTGTCCTTTTTTCGATTAGACGCTTATTTAAGAAGATACAGCAAAAATAAGATTTTCATATAAAAAATGGATTTTTTATGAAAAGTATAGGTCGTCACGGATTTTTGTCCTTTTTTCGATTAGACGCTTATTTAAGAAGATACAGCAAAAATAAGATTTTCATATAAAAAATGGATTTTTTATGAAAAATATAGGTCGTCACGGATTTTTGTCCTTTTTTCGATTAGACGCTTATTTAAGAAGATACAGCAAAAATAAGATTTTCATATATATAAAAAAAATAGATTTTTTTATGAAAAATATAGGTCGTCACGGATTTTTGTCCTTTTTTCGATTAGACGCTTATTTAAGAAGATACAGCAAAAATAAGATTTTCATATAAAAAATGGATTTTTTATGAAAAGTATAGGTCGTCACGGATTTTTGTCCTTTTTTCGATTAGACGCTTATTTAAGAAGATACAGCAAAAATAAGATTTTCGTATAAAAAAAAATAGATTTTTTATGAAAATATAGGTCGTCACGGATTTTTGTCCTTTTTTCGATTAGACGCTTATTTAAGAAGATACAGCAAAATAAGATTTTCATATAAAAAATGGATTTTTTATGAAAAGTATAGGTCGTCACGGATTTTTGTCCTTTTTTCGATTAGACGCTTATTTAAGAAGATACAGCAAAAATAAGATTTTCATATAAAAAATGGATTTTTTATGAAAAATATAGGTCGTCACGGATTTTTGTCCTTTTTTCGATTAGACGCTTATTTAAGAAGATACAGCAAAAATAAGATTTTCATATATAAAAAAAATAGATTTTTTATGAAAAATATAGGTCGTCACGGATTTTTGTCCTTTTTTCGATTAGACGCTTATTTAAGAAGATGCAGCAAAAATAAGATTTTCATATATAAAAAAAAAAAATAGATTTTTTATGAAAAATATAGGTCGTCACGGATTTTTGTCCTTTTTTCGATTAGACGCTTATTTAAGAAGATACAGCAAAAATAAGATTTTCATATATAAAAAAAAAAATAGATTTTTTATGAAAAATATAGGTCGTCACGGATTTTTGTCCTTTTTTCGATTAGACGCTTATTTAAGAAGATACAGCAAAAATAAGATTTTCATATAAAAAAAAATAGATTTTTTTATGAAAAATATAGGTCGTCACGGATTTTTGTCCTTTTTTCGATTAGACGCTTATTTAAGAAGATACAGCAAAAATAAGATTTTCATATAAAAATGGATTTTTTATGAAAAGTATAGGTCGTCACGTCGACGCTTATTTAAGAAGATACAGCAAAAATAAGATTTTCATATAAAAAATGGATTTTTTATGAAAAGTATAGGTCGTCACGGATTTTTGTCCTTTTTTCGATTAGACGCTTATTTAAGAAGATACAGCAAAAATAAGATTTTCATATAAAAAATGGATTTTTTATGAAAAATATAGGTCGTCACGGATTTTTGTCCTTTTTTCGATTAGACGCTTATTTAAGAAGATACAGCAAAAATAAGATTTTCATATATAAAAAAAAAATAGATTTTTTATGAAAAATATAGGTCGTCACGGATTTTTGTCCTTTTTTCGATTAGACGCTTATTTAAGAAGATACAGCAAAAATAAGATTTTCATATAAAAAAAAATAGATTTTTTATGAAAAATATAGGTCGTCACGGATTTTTGTCCTTTTTTCGATTAGACGCTTATTTAAGAAGATACAGCAAAAATAAGATTTTCATATAAAAAATGGATTTTTTATGAAAAGTATAGGTCGTCACGGATTTTTGTCCTTTTTTCGATTAGACGCTTATTTAAGAAGATACAGCAAAAATAAGATTTTCATATAAAAAATGGATTTTTTATGAAAAATATAGGTCGTTACGGATTTTTGTCCTTTTTTCGATTAGACGCTTATTTAAGAAGATACAGCAAAAATAAGATTTTCATATAAAAAATGGATTTTTTATGAAAAATATAGGTCGTCACGGATTTTTGTCCTTTTTTCGATTAGACGCTTATTTAAGAAGATACAGCAAAAATAAGATTTTCATATAAAAAATGGATTTTTTATGAAAAATATAGGTCGTCACGGATTTTCATCCTTTTTTCGATTAGACGCTTATTTAAGAAGATACAGCAAAAATAAGATTTTCATATAAAAAAAAAAATAGATTTTTTATGAAAAATATAGGTCGTCACGGATTTTCATCCTTTTTTCGATTAGACGCTTATTTAAGACGATACAGCAAAAATAAGATTTTCATATAAAAAATGGATTTTTTATGAAAAATATAGGTCGTCACGGATTATTGTCCTTTTTTCGATTAGACGCTTATTTAAGAAGATACAGCAAAAATAAGATTTTCATATAAAAAAAAAATAGATTTTTTATGAAAAATATAGGTCGTCACGGATTTTCATCCTTTTTTCGATTAGACGCTTATTTAAGAAGATACAGCAAAAATAAGATTTTCATATAAAAAATGGATTTTTTATGAAAAATATAGGTCGTCACGGATTTTTGTCCTTTTTTCGATTACACGCTTATTTAAGAAGATACAGCAAAAATAAGATTTTCATATAAAAAATGGATTTTTTATGAAAAATATAGGTCGTCACGGATTTTTGTCCTTTTTTCGATTAGACGCTTATTTAAGAAGATACAGCAAAAATAAGATTTTCATATATAAAAAAAATAGATTTTTTATGAAAAATATAGGTCGTCACGGATTTTTGTCCTTTTTTCGATTAGACGCTTATTTAAGAAGATACAGCAAAAATAAGATTTTCATATAAAAAATGGATTTTTTATGAAAAGTATAGGTCGTCACGGATTTTTGTCCTTTTTTCGATTAGACGCTTATTTAAGAAGATACAGCAAAAATAAGATTTTCGTATAAAAAAAAATAGATTTTTTATGAAAATATAGGTCGTCACGGATTTTTGTCCTTTTTTCGATTAGACGCTTATTTAAGAAGATACAGCAAAAATAAGATTTTCATATAAAAAATGGATTTTTTATGAAAAGTATAGGTCGTCACGGATTTTTGTCCTTTTTTCGATTAGACGCTTATTTAAGAAGATACAGCAAAAATAAGATTTTCATATAAAAAATGGATTTTTTATGAAAAATATAGGTCGTCACGGATTTTTGTCCTTTTTTCGATTAGACGCTTATTTAAGAAGATACAGCAAAAATAAGATTTTCATATATAAAAAAAATAGATTTTTTATGAAAAATATAGGTCGTCACGGATTTTTGTCCTTTTTTCGATTAGACGCTTATTTAAGAAGATACAGCAAAAATAAGATTTTCATATATAAAAAAAAAAATAGATTTTTTATGAAAAATATAGGTCGTCACGGATTTTTGTCCTTTTTTCGATTAGACGCTTATTTAAGAAGATACAGCAAAAATAAGATTTTCATATAAAAAAAAAATAGATTTTTTATGAAAAATATAGGTCGTCACGGATTTTTGTCCTTTTTTCGATTAGACGCTTATTTAAGAAGATACAGCAAAAATAAGATTTTCATATAAAAAATGGATTTTTTATGAAAAGTATAGGTCGTCACGGATTTTTGTCCTTTTTTCGATTAGACGCTTATTTAAGAAGATACAGCAAAAATAAGATTTTCATATAAAAAATGGATTTTTTATGAAAAATATAGGTCGTCACGGATTTTTGTCCTTTTTTCGATTAGACGCTTATTTAAGAAGATACAGCAAAAATAAGATTTTCATATATAAAAAAAATAGATTTTTTATGAAAAATATAGGTCGTCACGGATTTTTGTCCTTTTTTCGATTAGACGCTTATTTAAGAAGATACAGCAAAAATAAGATTTTCATATAAAAAATGGATTTTTTATGAAAAGTATAGGTCGTCACGGATTTTTGTCCTTTTTTCGATTAGACGCTTATTTAAGAAGATACAGCAAAAATAAGATTTTCGTATAAAAAAAAATAGATTTTTTATGAAAATATAGGTCGTCACGGATTTTTGTCCTTTTTTCGATTAGACGCTTATTTAAGAAGATACAGCAAAAATAAGATTTTCATATAAAAAATGGATTTTTTATGAAAAGTATAGGTCGTCACGGATTTTTGTCCTTTTTTCGATTAGACGCTTATTTAAGAAGATACAGCAAAAATAAGATTTTCATATAAAAAATGGATTTTTTATGAAAAATATAGGTCGTCACGGATTTTTGTCCTTTTTTCGATTAGACGCTTATTTAAGAAGATACAGCAAAAATAAGATTTTCATATATATAAAAAAAATAGATTTTTTATGAAAAATATAGGTCGTCACGGATTTTTGTCCTTTTTTCGATTAGACGCTTATTTAAGAAGATACAGCAAAAATAAGATTTTCATATAAAAAATGGATTTTTTATGAAAAGTATAGGTCGTCACGGATTTTTGTCCTTTTTTCGATTAGACGCTTATTTAAGAAGATACAGCAAAAATAAGATTTTCGTATAAAAAAAAATAGATTTTTTATGAAAATATAGGTCGTCACGGATTTTTGTCCTTTTTTCGATTAGACGCTTATTTAAGAAGATACAGCAAAAATAAGATTTTCATATAAAAAATGGATTTTTTATGAAAAGTATAGGTCGTCACGGATTTTTGTCCTTTTTTCGATTAGACGCTTATTTAAGAAGATACAGCAAAAATAAGATTTTCATATAAAAAATGGATTTTTTATGAAAAATATAGGTCGTCACGGATTTTTGTCCTTTTTTCGATTAGACGCTTATTTAAGAAGATGCAGCAAAAATAAGATTTTCATATATAAAAAAAAAATAGATTTTTTATGAAAAATATAGGTCGTCACGGATTTTTGTCCTTTTTTCGATTAGACGCTTATTTAAGAAGATACAGCAATAATAAGATTTTCATATATAAAAAAAAAAAATAGATTTTTTATGAAAAATATAGGTCGTCACGGATTTTTGTCCTTTTTTCGATTAGACGCTTATTTAAGAAGATACAGCAAAAATAAGATTTTCATATAAAAAAAAATAGATTTTTTATGAAAAATATAGGTCGTCACGGATTTTTGTCCTTTTTTCGATTAGACGCTTATTTAAGAAGATACAGCAAAAATAAGATTTTCATATAAAAAATGGATTTTTTATGAAAAGTATAGGTCGTCACGTCGACGCTTATTTAAGAAGATACAGCAAAAATAAGATTTTCATATAAAAAATGGATTTTTTATGAAAAGTATAGGTCGTCACGGATTTTTGTCCTTTTTTCGATTAGACGCTTATTTAAGAAGATACAGCAAAAATAAGATTTTCATATAAAAAATGGATTTTTTATGAAAAATATAGGTCGTCACGGATTTTTGTCCTTTTTTCGATTAGACGCTTATTTAAGAAGATACAGCAAAAATAAGATTTTCATATATAAAAAAAAAATAGATTTTTTATGAAAAATATAGGTCGTCACGGATTTTTGTCCTTTTTTCGATTAGACGCTTATTTAAGAAGATACAGCAAAAATAAGATTTTCATATAAAAAAAAATAGATTTTTTATGAAAAATATAGGTCGTCACGGATTTTTGTCCTTTTTTCGATTAGACGCTTATTTAAGAAGATACAGCAAAAATAAGATTTTCATATAAAAAATGGATTTTTTATGAAAAGTATAGGTCGTCACGGATTTTTGTCCTTTTTTCGATTAGACGCTTATTTAAGAAGATACAGCAAAAATAAGATTTTCATATAAAAAATGGATTTTTTATGAAAAATATAGGTCGTTACGGATTTTTGTCCTTTTTTCGATTAGACGCTTATTTAAGAAGATACAGCAAAAATAAGATTTTCATATAAAAAAAAATAAAAATATAGGTCGTCACGGATTTTCATCCTTTTTTCGATTAGACGCTTATTTAAGAAGATACAGCAAAATGAAGATTTTCATATAAAAAATGGATTTTTTATGAAAAATATAGGTCGTTACGGATTTTTGTCCTTTTTTCGATTACACGCTTATTTAAGAAGATACAGCAAAAATAAGATTTTCATATAAAAAAAAAAAAAAAAATAGATTTTTTATGAAAAATATAGGTCGTCACGGATTTTCATCCTTTTTTCGATTAGACGCTTATTTAAGAAGATACAGCAAAAATAAGATTTTCATATAAAAAATAGATTTTTTATGAAAAATATAGGTCGTCACGGATTTTCATCCTTTTTTCGATTAGACGCTTATTTAAGAAGATACAGCAAAAATAAGATTTTCATATAAAAAATGGATTTTTTATGAAAAATATACGTCGTAACGGATTTTTGTCCTTTTTTCGATTAGACGCTTATTTAAGAAGATACAGCAAAAATAAGATTTTCATATAAAAAAAAATAGATTTTTTATGAAAAATATAGGTCGTCACGGATTTTCATCCTTTTTTCGATTAGACGCTTATTTAAGAAGATACAGCAAAAATAAGATTTTCATATAAAAAATGGATTTTTTATGAAAAATATAGGTCGTCACGGATTTTTGTCCTTTTTTCGATTAGACGCTTATTTAAGAAGATACAGCAAAAATAAGATTTTCATATAAAAAAAAAATAGATTTTTTATGAAAAATATAGGTCGTCACGGATTTTCATCCTTTTTTCGATTAGACGCTTATTTAAGAAGATACAGCAAAAATAAGATTTTCATATAAAAAATGGATTTTTTATGAAAAATATAGGTCGTCACGGATTTTTGTCCTTTTTTCGATTAGACGCTTATTTAAGAAGATACAGCAAAAATAAGATTTTCATATAAAAAATGGATTTTTTATGAAAAATTTAGGTCGTCACGGATTTTTGTCCTTTTTTCGATTAGACGCTTATTTAAGAAGATACAGCAAAAATAAGATTTTCATATATAAAAAAATAGATTTTTTATGAAAAATATAGGTCGTCACGGATTTTTGTCCTTTTTTCGATTAGACGCTTATTTAAGAAGATACAGCAAAAATAAGATTTTCATATAAAAAAAAAAATAGATTTTTTATGAAAAATATAGGTCGTCACGGATTTTTGTCCTTTTTTCGATTAGACGCTTATTTAAGAAGATACAGCAAAAATAAGATTTTCATATAAAAAATGGATTTTTTATGAAAAATATAGGTCGTCACGGATTTTTGTCCTTTTTTCGATTAGACGCTTATTTAAGAAGATACAGCAAAAATAAGATTTTCATATAAAAAATGGATTTTTTATGAAAAATATAGGTCGTCACGGATTTTTGTCCTTTTTTCGATTAGACGCTTATTTAAGAAGATACAGCAAAAATAAGATTTTCATATATAAAAAAATAGATTTTTTATGAAAAATATAGGTCGTCACGGATTTTCATCCTTTTTTCGATTAGACGCTTATTTAAGAAGATACAGCAAAAATAAGATTTTCATATAAAAAATGGAAAAATAAGATTTTCATATAAAAAAATAGATTTTTTATGAAAAATATAGGTCGTCACGGATTTTCATCCTTTTTTCGATTAGACGCTTATTTAAGAAGATACAGCAAAAATAAGATTTTCATATAAAAAAATAGATTTTTTATGAAAAATATAGGTCGTCACGGATTTTTATCCTTTTTTCGATTAGACGCTAATTTAAGAAGATACAGCAAAAATAAGATTTTCGTATAAAAAATGGAATTTTTATGAGAAATATAAGTCGTCACGGATTTTCATCCTTTTTTCGATTAGACGCTTATTTAAGAAGATACAGCAAAAATAAGATTTTCGTATAAAAAATGGAATTTTTATGAGAAATATAGGTCGTCACGGATTTTGATCCTTTTTTCGATTAGACGCTAATTTAAGAAGATACAGCATAAATAAGATTTTCGTATAAAAAATGGATTTTTTATGAGAAATATAGGTCGTCAGGGATTTTTATCCTTTTTTCGATTAGACGCTAATTTAAGAAGATACAGCAAAAATAAGATTTTCGTATAAAAAATGGAATTTTTATGAGAAATATAGGTCGTCACGGATTTTCATCCTTTTTTCGATTAGACGCTTATTTAAGAAGATACAGCAAAAATAAGATTTTCATATAAAAAATGGATTTTTTATGAAAAATATAGGTCGTCGCGGATTTTTGTCCTTTTTTCGATTAGACGCTTATTTAAGAAGATACAGCAAAAATAAGATTTTCATATAAAAAAAAAATAGATTTTTTATGAAAAATATAGGTCGTCACGGATTTTTGTCCTTTTTTCGATTAGACGCTTATTTAAGAAGATACAGCAAAAATAAGATTTTCATATAAAAAAAAATAGATTTTTTATGAAAAATATATTTCGTCACGGATTTTTATCCTTTTTTCGATTAGACGCTAATTTAAGAAGATACAGCAAAAATAAGATTTTCGTATAAAAAATGGAATTTTTATGAGAAATATAGGTCGTCACGGATTTTTGTTCTTTTTTCTTATTTACAGCTTATTTACAGCAAAAATAAGATTTTCATATAAAAAATGGATTTTTTATGAGAAATATAATGAAGTAGATATTCAAAAATTAAATGAAGTAGGTATTCAATTACAAGATGGGTTGCTGGTAATAATATTACTATCAAGCCTTTCAAAAGATTATGAAAATTTTGTAATGATAATTGAAACAAGAGATTCATTACCTTCACTTTCTGTAGTTAAACTCAAACTTTTGGAAGAAGCTGAGCGTAGAAGTAATCAAGAACTCGAAGGATCAAATAATCAACAAGCGTTTGGTGCCATCAAAAAGGAAAAAATTAACAAGTATAATAAAAATTTTAAAAACTACGGAAATTCCAAAAATTATAAAGGAAATTGTTTTGTTTGTGGATAAAAAGGTCACTATGCTAATAATTGCACAGCAAGAGTTGAAAGTAAATCGTATTCGTTAGTTGCAATGGCAAAACATAAAAGTCAGAACCCATCGACATGGTACATAGACAGTGGAGCTACGAGCCATATGTGTTCTGACCGTAAGTTGTTTACAACATTTGAAGAAAATAATGAAATTATTATGTTAGCAGACAAGAAGTCGATATCTGCAAAGGGGAAGGGTGCTGTAACAATAAAAATTAATGGCTATAGTATTATACTGAAAGATGCACTGTATTCACCAGATTTGCATGGGAATTTTTTGTCAGTTAACAAAATTGTGCAATACGGTGCAACAATAAAATTTAATCAAAATGGTGCTTTTTTAATTGATAAAACAGGAAATTTTCTTTTTCAAGCTAGAAGACAAAACAATTTGTTTGTATTTGAAGCCGGAAAATCAGGAGAACAAATAAATACACTTACAACCAGCGTTTACACTTGGCGTATAAGATTTGGCCACCTTAATTATCAAAGCTTAAAAGAATTGTGCAGTAAGCAAATGGTGGATGGTTTAAATTTAAATAAAGAAACGCCAGGTCAGTGTAAAATATGTATGATTGGAAAAATTCATACTTTGATTTTTCCTAAACAAGCTGAGAGAAAATCTGATGACGTCCTTGATTTGATTCATTCGGATTTATGTGGTCCAATGAATGTAGATTCCTTAGGTGGCTCTAAGTACTTTTTATCATTTATAGACGATAAATCTAGAAAAAAATTGGATATACTTTCTCAAACAAAAGAGCGAAGTTTTTGAGAAATTTAAAATATTTAAAAATATGGTAGAACGTGAGAGTGGTCGGAAAATAAAGGCACTACGAAGTGACAATGGTAGAGAATATACCAGCAGTGTATTTAACCGATATTTAGAAGAATGTGGAATTCAAAAGCAATTCACTGTTTCATATACACCTCAACAGAACGGCGTCGCAGAAAGCTGTAACCGGACATTGGAAGAAATGGCCCGGTGTTTGTTAATAGATTCCAGTCTTGATCGTAAATTGTGGGCTGAAGCCATATCAACAGCTGTTTACTTAAGAAATAGATGTCCATTAAAAAGTTTAGATAATAAAACTCCTATAGAAGTCTGGACAGGTCGAAAACCTAATGTAAAACACTTAAAGGTATTTGGTTCAACCGCAGTGGCATTAAACAAAAAACGAAAAGGCAAGTTTGATGAAAAGGGATCATTGGTTACTCGCTTATATCGAAAGCTTATAGACTATACAGTAAGGAAACAAATGAAGTTATTGAACGTCGTGACGTGTTGTTTGATGAACAATGCTTTCCGAAAGTAGAAGATGATATTTCCAGGAAAGATTTTTTCTCTTTTGATGTCTTTATACCTGCAAATGAAGCGCTTGGCTATGAAAATCAAGTTGAAGAAATAACAGAAGAGGTTAATGATATTGAAAACGATGTGGAAGAAACATTTTCGGATAATTATTATGATATGGAAGATTTAGATGGTTTTACATCTCCTGTTGAGGAAGACATGAATAATGTAAATCCAAGGTATGGTCCTGGTAGACCAAATATAATTCGAAACGGCAAACCTGGACGCCCAAGAAAAATGAAAAACTTACTAAGTAAATGGTGGAGGAGGAGCAAGTTCCTAAAACGTACAAAGAGGCATTATCTAGTAAAAGATGTGACGAATGGCAAGATGCAATGTTAAAAGAATTATCATCCTTGCAAGAAAAAGGTACATGGTCATTAACCGAACTTCCAAAAGGACATAAGGCAATTAAATGTAAGTGGGTTTATACATTCAAGAAATATGATAAAGGTGAGATTGTACGTTACAAAGCGCGGCTTGTCGCAAAAGGTTGTAGTCAAAGGTATGGCATAGATTATAGCGAAACTTTTTTACCTGTAGTCCGGTATACGACAATACGAATGCTGCTAGCATTAGCTGTAGAACATAAAATGCATTTACATCAATTAGACGTAGTATCAGCTTATTTAAACGGCGAACTACATTCTGAAATATATATGCAACAACCTGAGGGTTTTATAGATGAAGTACACCCAAAAAATGTTTTACGACTCCACAAATCGCTTTACGGTCTTAAACAAGCAGGAAGAGAATGGAATACAAAATTAAATAATACACTTTGTAAAATCGGATTTGAAAAATGTAAGAATGAACCATGTTTATACAAAATGATAAGAAATGGTAATTTAATTATAATCGCCATCTATGTTGACGACATTATTATTGGCTGCAAATATAAAAATGAAATTTTGAATATTAAATCGCAAATTGGTCGCGAATTTGAAATAACTGATAAAGGATTATTAGAGCATTTTTTAGGAATGGAAGTCGAGTGAAGTGAAGTGAAGGAGAGACTGGTAACATAAAGTTAAGTCAGAAATGCTACATCAAAGAAATACTACAAGAGTATAAAATGGAAAATTCTAAGCCTTCTTCTGTACCATTAAATCCTGGATATCAAATCAGTTGTAATGAAAATTGTGAAAAGTTTGACAAAACCTTATATCAATCACTGGTGGGAACTCTTTTATATTTAGCTTTAACAAATAGACCTGATATTATACACACTGTTTCAAAATTGGCACAACGGAACTCAGATCCACATGTAGAGCATTGGGCTGCTGCTAAAAATGTTCTTCGCTATTTAAAAGGTACGCTAAATTTAAAACTTATTTTTTCCTGTGGTAGCAAGACGCTTGAAGGTTATGCAAATGCTGATTGGGGAGGTTGTGCGTTAGATAGAAAATAATACTCTGGTTATGTGTTTTATCTAGGCAAAAGCGTGATTTCGTGGGAATCAAGAAAACAGTCAACAACAGCACTTAGTAGTACAGAAGCTGAATACATGTCCACACCTAATGCATCAAAAGAAGCAGTATATTTAAGAAGATTATTGCAAGAGCTTGGTTTTTGGAAAGAAGAAAGTGTAATTTTAAATGCTGATAATCAAGGTGCTTTAAAATTAGCAGAAAATCCAGTATTTCACAAAAGAAGGAAGCATCTAGATATAAAGTATCATTATATAAGAGAATATTCTAAGTAAGCTTTGAAGTAATATTTTTCTAATCAAATATTTATCATTCGTTTTTCTAATTTCTTATTTGAAACATTGTTTGTTCTTTTTAATAAACTTTTTATATTAAATTAAATTGTGTATAATTTCCTTCCGTGGATATCAAGAGAATTCCAACAAAATATAGGTCGCCACGGATTTTTGTTCTTTTTTCGATTAGACGCTTATTTAAGAAGATACAGCAAAAATAAGTTTTCCATATAAAAAATGGATTTCTTATGAGAAGTTTAGGTCGTCACGGATTTTTGTCCTTTTTTCGATTAGACGCTAATTTAAGAAGATACAGCAAAAATAAGATTTTCATATAAAAATTGGTTTTTTATGAGAAATATAGATCGTCACGGATTTTTGTCCTTTTTTCGATTAGACGCTAATTTAAGAAGATACAGCAAAAATAAGATTTTAATATAAAAAATAGATTTTTTATGAAAAATATAGGTCGTCACGGATTTTTGTCCTTTTTTCGATTAGACGCTAACTTACGAAGATACAGCAAAAATAAATTTTTCATATAAAAAAATTGATTTTTTATGAAAAATATAGGTCGTCAAGGATTTTGGTCCTTTTTTCGATTAGAAGCTAATTTAAGAAGGTACAGCAAAAATAAGATTTTAATATAAAAAAATAGATTTTTTATGAAAAATATAGGTCGTCACGGATTTTTGTCCTTTTTTCGATAAGACGCTAATTTACGAAGATACAGCAAAAATAAATTTTTCATATAAAAAAATAGATTTTTTATGAAAAATATAGGTCGTCAAGGATTTTGGTCCTTTTTTCGATTAGAAGCTAATTTAAGAAGATACAGCAAAAATAAGATTTTCATATAAAAAAAATAGATTTTTTATGAAAAATATAGGTCGTCACGGATTTTTGTCCTTTTTTCGATTAGACGCTAATTTAAGAAGATACAGCAAAAATAAGATTTTCATTTGAAAAATGGATTTTTTATCAAAAATATAGGTCGTCACGGATTTTTGTCCTTTTTTCGATTAGACGCAAATTTAAGAAGATACAGCAAAAATAAGATTTCATATAAAAAATTTCATATAAAAAATGGATAAATATAGGTCGTAAGGAATTTTTATCCTTTTTTCGATTAGACGCTAATTTAAGAAGATACAGTAAAAATAAGAATTTCATATAAAAAATAGATTTTTTATGAAAAATATAGATCGTCACGGATTTTTGTCTTTTTTCGATTAGACGCTTATTTAAGAAGAAAAAGATGGATTTTTATGAAAAATATAGGTCTTAACGGATTTTTGTCCTTTTTTCGATTAGACGCTTATTTAAGAAGATACAGCAAAATAAATTTTTCATATAAAAAAATAGATTTTTTATGAAAAATATAGGTCGTCACGGATTTTTGTCCTTTTTTCGATTAGACGCTTATTTAAGAAGATACAGCAAAAATAAGATTTTCATATAAAAAAAATAGATTTTTTATGAAAAATATAGGTCGTCACGGATTTTTCTCCTTTTTTCGATTAGACGCTAATTTTAGAAGATACAACAAAAATAAGTTTTCCATATAAAAAAATGGATTTTTTATTAAAAATATAGGTCGTCACGGATTTTTGTCCTTTTTCCGATTAGACGCTTATTTAAGAAGAAAAAAATGGATTCTTTATGAAAAATATAGGTCGTCACGGATTTTTGTCCTTTTTTCGATTAGACGCTTATTTAAGAAGATACAGCAAAAATAAGATTTTCATATAAAAAAATGGATTTTTTATGAAAAATATAGGTCGCCACGGATTTTTGTCCTTTTTTCGATTAGGCGCTTATTTAAGAAGAAAAAAAATGGATTCTTTATGAAAAATATAGGTCGCTTATTTAAGAAGATATAGCAAAAATAAGATTTTCATATAAAAAAAATAGATTTTTTATGAAAAATATAGGTCGTAACGGATTTTTGTCCTTTTTCCGATTAGACGCTTATTTAAGAAGAAAAAAATGGATTGTTTTTGAGAAATATAGGTCGCCACGGATTCTTGTCCTTTTTTCGATTAGACGCGAATTTAAGAAGATACAGCAAAAATAAGATTTTCATATAAAAAAATTGATTTTTTATGAAAAATATAGGTCGTCACGGATTCTTGTCCTTTTTTCGATTAGACGCGAATTTAAGATGATACAGCAAAAATAAGATTTTCATATAAAAAAATTAATTTTCTATGAAGGATTTCTAAAAATGTTAATTCATTTTTGAAAATAGCATGCCAAGGGAGATAAGTGCCAAATATTTCATTAAGCTCCTTCGATTGTTTCCAGTTTTACTATGGGGACCGTTCACTGTGGGGCGGCTCGAAAATGAATAAGGGCACTAAAGCTGATGTCTATTTATAGCATATCAACATTCGGATTAGAGGTTTTCTGATGACTTTAGTATATTCCCGGCTGACAGTCGAGCGGTTTTGTCAGGCGCAAAATTTGTACCTGACTAGAGAAGTTACTATTTAAGGGGACATTTAGGCAGCGCTAAAGCCCTTCAAAGCTAGCAAACAAATGCAAAAGGAATCTTAATGCAATGATGGACAAGTATAATTTAAGGTTATGCTGGGTAGCGAGTCATTGCAATATCAACCATTTGGCACAGACTGACCGTTATACTTTTAAGTACTTAGGGTCTTTATAGAAGTAATAACGGTCTGGTTAGCGCAAGAACCAGTTTATGGAGGAAAGGCAATCTGGATTTTTGCAGGTTTTATCAGTACAAGAAAGAGCTTGAAACTTGAACAAAGAATCGTCTGATGATGGGCTAGACTCTATCACAAAAATCAAGCTTTATTAAGCGGTCAAATATAATGGAAATTTGATAGGGTGGCTTAAAAACACTGGCCTGCAAAAAAATTGCTCCCTGAACATTAAATTCAAAATCGCTCTCAGTTTTCGCGTATTACGTAAAAATTTTTTGTATGGAACTGACTAATATTTTCTCCTAAACAAGGCGACCACGCTAACTTATTTCTAAATAACTCTTTAACGGATTGTTCGATCTTAAAAATTAAAACACCAAAAGATGAGGAATAGAATTTAAGTCAACTTTACGAAATAAAATATTTTTAATGAAAAAAGGATTTTTTTTGACTGACTCGTAAAAAACTTAAATCGGAAAATATTTTATTATTTTAAAATATTTTACATTATTCGGAAATCTAGGTATACTACAAGGCAAATTCATACCAGGTAGACTCAGTGGCGAATTCGACATCATAAGTTTTTCTTGATTGTCAAAATTATATTCACCTTATTCCTAATTTGTTTTGTTTTTTATGTTTATTTTTAAAGAAATAAACAAAACAAAAAGTTAAAGAAAAATTGTTTAATTTAAATTATTTTATTTTTTTGAAATAGTGTTTGTACCGATCAAATTTAAAAAATAAACTTCGGCCACAGGATATTGAACTCTTCTGTCCGTCTCCCCTTCTATCATTTAATGTTCTAAAAAGAATTTTAAAAGTTCTGGAAAAAATATTTTTTGTTTTTTTTCCGTTTTGTTTTAACCTCTTCAGGGATGAATTTTTGAAAGTGAAAAAACATTGATTTTATTTTTCATTTTATTACTAGTTGTTTACCTTCTATTTATAACAATTCAGTAATATAAGATAAAATTAAAAATAGTAAATTTTACTAAAAATAATAATGTCAACAGAAGTGGCCATTTAACATTGAGTTCATCTATGAATGGAAAGATTTCAAGCACCCAGGGCATACGGGTTCTTTACACTTTTCACACATATAGTGAGTTTGTCTCGTACACTTTGATCATGACATCGTGGGGTTTTTTTATGCTAAACTTTTAAAGGATAATGTGCTATAGAATCTAGTCTAATTTCCGGAATAACTTATTAGATGGTTCAGAATTGTACAGGGTATACCTCGTTTTTTGTTACATTTATCTATCTGTATTAGTGAGCTGGCCATTAAGGCTATAAACTCAAAAAGAGGCATATTTTGTTCTTTATTATAGTTAAAAAGAATGCTAGAATTCGCATTTGATGTACATATTGCAAAATTGTAATGCAATCCTCTGATAAAACTTCGTGTTAATTCCTCTTAAAAAATTTAACAAAAGCTAAATGTACACATATGTGCCAATGTTCCTGAAGAGGTTAATATTTTGTTTATGACAAAAAGGGTTTTTTTTTTACACAAACAAAATACATGTGGTTGTAGTTGTTGTACTAATGAGTATACCTTTTTCATATGCCTTGGTATACTAGGAATACAATTAGTCATAAATGATGAAAATCGATGCACAAATGTTAATTTTATTCACAATTAAGTGCAGGCACCTACTTTAACAAACATTTTGTAACACATTAAGATTATTTACTTTTGTTATAATAAAAATCTATAAAATTTTTTTTCTAATTTTATTTATTGTATCGTCAATGTATTTGAACTAAGAATAATTACTCTTATCTGAGAGCTAAAATAAAAATAAATATACTTGTTAAGTCCCGCCTGTGCCTGACAAATAAATGTATGCTTCACGGTTGCCTATTAAATATTTCAATATCAGTATTTTATTTAAATAAGAATATCTCAAAAACGTGTTAGAATCAATCTGTAAACAGATTTAGTTTCAGCACATAAAAGTCAATTAAAAAAACATAAAAAAGTTCTTGATCCCGAATTTGTTTGTTTTTTTGCCGACCATTGTTATCACAATAACAACATTAATATTTTTATTTTATTTAAATAAGAATATCTGAAAAACTAGACGTGATAGAAAAAATCTGTGAACAGATTTGCATTCAGCACATAAAAGTCGTACGTGTTTATATTTAATGTTCCAATATCAGTATTTTGTTGAAATAAAAAATCTCGAAATCTAGAATAGAAACAATCTGTGAACAGATTTGGATTCAGCACATAAAAGTCCATTAAAATTACGTATCATGGTTCAAGCATCGACTTTTTTTTTGTTTTTCTTTTTTTTGAAACGACCAGTGTAATAGATAATGAAATAATCATAGAAAAGTATCAGGGAAATATTTCAGAGAAATCAGTGAAATCACAATAATATTAATAATTTGCCAAATAAAGGTATCTATAAAACACTGGCCCCTCCCTTGCCAACCTAGCCTTAAGATCGAAATAGATTTCCAACAACAATTGGTTTAGTTTGCCACAACCAGGCAATCTTTCTGCATATATATTTTCCTAGATTTTGTATTTTTTTTATTATTTATTAATGGTTATACAAAACAGTAAATGAGTTTATAGAACATAAATACACGACTATGAGCATCAAGGCCTTCAACTCATTTTGTAATGACGTTAATAAGAAAACTTCAAAAAAACAGAACATAAAAACTTTGTTGCCATAATTTGTTTTTTATTTTTGTACATATAACCAGATCTAGTCATTTGGGTATCAAAATAACAATTTAAATATACTTAACTTTGCATGTCCTTGGCTTAAGAAATTTGTTGCCTGTAACTAATTTTAATTTAAGAATTTTAAAATTATGTTTTTTTTCACTCTCCCCAACTCTCATAATATTTATTTTATTTGGAAACATACTGTTTTTTTGGGATGTTATGAAAGTGGAAGACTTTGTATAAACTTAAGTTGGATGGAATGGAATATTAGACTATCACTTCCTATGGGCTGTCATCATAAATCTAAGTCGTTTAAGGTGATGTTTAATTTTACTTTAACAGACATGCGAACTTACATAATAAGTGCATATGTGTGTGAGTGTGTGTGTAAGATATTATATATAAATGTGTGAACATATATTTTCACATTATTTAAGACACAAGTTTACGGTTTAATTTTACTATCATGCCTTCTATGTAATCATCCCCACTTTTCTGTTCTGAGCTTGTTAGCCTGCCATCTAGCCAGAAAGACAAGCAAGAAAGAAAACAAAAAAATTAAAAAAAAAACAAAGATGGATCGTTATCGTTTAAGATAAGTATTTTTAAATGTTTCTAACATTTCTTGGGTTCGCTGTTAAATTATGCTCGCAAATTGTATTTAAGTTACAAAACAACATTTACCAAAAAGGTTTCTTTATCATAAATAACACAAATGTTGTAATTTGATTATGGCTTTTTGTAGGCAAGTGCCCCAATGAACAGTAGACTTAAGTATGGCTTTTCCATATGGTTGTATGTCGGCACTGTAATTTAGTGCTGAGTCTCACATAGATTGGGTAGAGACTTTAATAAAGGTGATAAAATATTATTTTTTTACACAATTTATTTTTGCAGCAAGTCTAGATTATTACATAATTTTTATAGAAGCACTTGGGAATTTGTATGAAAATTAGGAAAAATTAATGTTTGGTGGTACACAGCAATGCCTGAGAAGGTTTTGGTATATTTTAAAGCGAAATTTTTAGCTTTAAATTTATTTGTCTTAAAAGATTAATATTTTAAGACAAATTAATTTGTTTGCATTTTTTTTATTGCTACATCCGTCTTCAGCATTCTTTGTATTTATCCGTAAGTTAGTTTAAGTTTTAAATCAGATACAAGCAGAATAAGATACCGTGAGCGGTGCCATCTTTATCGAAAGGCCGATATATATACTTAGATGAAATCGAGATGATATTTTTGAGCAGATACCTACTAAGAATTAAAGTTTATGTTTCGAAATTGGATTGTTAGTTATTGGATACCAACAAAGATTTTTAAATATTTTCTTGACAGCGAAATGAGATCACTTTTGATCGAACTGGAATACAGTTCTATCATGTTTTTTTTGTGGAATGCCTCATGCTATGACGATATTTTCTCACTCACCGTTGCATGTTCTGCCATATGGGTGATTCAAGTATAGATACTTTTTCAATAGCCTTTTTTTGACAGTTATCGTGTCATGATAACCGACTATTTGATGCCTGAAATTGAAGCTCGTGATCACGGCGACATTTGATTTCAGCAAGACTTCCCACGTATCGCATTAATCAATGGATTTATTGAGAGAACATTTCGGTGAGCACATAATTTCCTGTTTTGGGCCGGTCAATTGGCCATCAAGATCGTGTGATATCACACCGTTAGACTTTTTGCTGTGGGGATATGTAAAGTGTAAAGTTTATGCGGACAAACCCGCTTCGATTCAGGCCTTGGAGGAAAACACCACGCGTGTCATTTGCCAGTTACCAGTCGAAATGCTCTAAAGAATCATTGAAAATTGGACTCAACGGATGGATCTACGACGTAGCATCAGCCAACATTTGATAGACATAATCCTCAAAAAATAAATGCCAAAGAATGTTCTTTCAAATGGTAATAAACATTGGCCATTAAATTTGAATTTTCTGTGTTTTTTTCTTTAAAAAAATTGGGAAACCTCGAAATGGATCACGCGTCTATAAGGATCTCGTATCCATAGATTCAAATAAATAAATAAATAAATATATAAAAAATTAATTTATTGCTTCTTTTGCCACACATAATTTCTACGTACTGGCCTTCAGTCTCTGATATTGACTTCTATTTTTAACGAACACTCTGTCTGTGGAAAATAACGGACGGCCTATTACCGCAAGCCGTTCGCGCGACGTTACTTTATACCAAATTCTCTCAACCTAGCAACAGCATATACTGACTCTCTTTGCTAAGTCAACTTGCTCTATGACTAAGATAGCGTTCCTGCGAGATACTAGGGGAAGGCTAATCCCACATAACGATGCAGGTCTGACTGTCCGGAAGGTTTGTGCAGTAAGCCTGCAGGATACCACGGGAACAACTGTACCAACACAACAAGACCTCGAGCATAATATATCTACTGAAATAGAGTGGCAGTATTAATTCAGAAATAATACCACTTCTCAACTAAGTCAGATAACGGTTACTATTATGCTCAATTATAATCTGTAGGAAATAATTGTCTTGATAACCACTGCACCACGACTTAACAAAATTTGTTTGTATACCCATTTGCTGGCTGATAAAATTAGTTGTATAAATAAGTAAGCTTACAACCATCGTTGAACAGTGAAAAAAAAAATACATGGGCTTCGACAGTATAGGTTCGATTTTGATACTCTTAAGTCCGTGTATTTTTCGAAAAGTTGTTGATTTGTGTGCTCTATATTTACTACCGATGTTTCTCTCAGGTGCTAGTAATAAAGCTAAGGGTAACAACATTCCGAAACAATAACAAAATAATATTAAAACAATCACAATATATAAATGTACGAGGAAAACCCACTTCATCACCACAATACTGAAATAACTGATAAGTAAAACAACACACAACATTTTTTTTTTGTCTAGGAAACATAGTTTTTATTTGAAATGACAATAGTGAATAAATGCTAACTTTATACTTTCAAGGGTGTTATAAAATTGGTTTGTTGAACATCTGACCAATAAAAAAAAAAAATATTTACTTTTGTTGCTCTTACCCTTGGTCAAGGATAAATAGTGGATTAAGAAAGTTCTAGGTGCTACGATCGACGACCTACTTGCGTGCTTGGATAATCAACCATACTTTCAAAAACTCTGTGAAATTTTTCGACAGGATGTCGACAAATTGTTTAAAGGACGATTAAATATGCGAATTATTGTGGAGTAGAAACCAAAATAGGACTGGTAAATGACCTAATAGGAGCGAAGGTCCTGCAATAGATGAAAACATTAAACCCCCAACATTAGTAAATAGTAACGAGTGCTGTGAGGTTTGGAAAATGAAAATCCCAATACAGTGAAGAAATTTAAGAAAGTTCATAATTTTGATAATTTTGCTTTAAAATGCATTATTTTGAGCAAAATATAAAAACTAAATAATTCTTGTAACCAACATTTCTTGATGATGCCTGTTAAACTGAGATAGTAATAACGATTACAGCAGTAATAGTAATTAGACATTTTATTCTTGTTTTCTTTTACTTCCTTCACAAAGTAAACGTAAATAATAATGCAATTTTTAATTATATTTCTCTGTAGAGATTGTTTTGTCGTCTGTTAAAGTAATAGAAACACAGGATGTTGAAATGATATCAATCCCATAAACGATTAAAACAAATACGTTTGTGTATGGATACAAAAAGCATTACCACCAATTACAGTAAACTCTCGATTATCCGTCAAACAGTCAAACATTTTATGTATAAAAACGGATTGTTGACTTTTAACATTTTTTTGTAAAAAATTAAACATCACTAACATTACATAACAGTATATTAAACAATAATGTACAACACGTAGATTTATTTTTTTTTTATTTACAACTAGCTGTGTTCACCACGTCGTGGGCGTCCTGACAATATTTTGCTCGATTTTGCTTTGAAAGTATTTCACACCAATTGTAAGACTCTTACTTTTATAGTGTTTCAGTTATGATTTATGTATTTACTTTCCAATCCCTGGATAAAATTCTAAAATTTATATAAAGTTCTAAAAATTATTGTCAACCTCTGTAAAAGGTGTTTAAAATATTTTAATAACATTGTAATTCCACAAAGTAAAAATAAAAAATCAAATAAAAATTATATTTCATTGGCGCCTAATATTGCGCAATAGTTTTTAAAATATCTCATTTTCAAAAATAAAAGGGTGTGCAACCGTGTAGAAAATATCTCAGCTTCCCAATTTCAATACCTTCAAACCGAAAATTGCGTTTTTCGCTACTCTTTCTCCAATTTCTCTTGGAAATGAGATATTATTGCGGAAAAAAGTATCCTATATTGGAATCAGGATACTTAGGTACCTCCTCACAAAATGTTTTTAATATCCATTCAGTAGTTTTTACGTGATGCGAACACAAATGAAAAGCAGACTGACAGCATCAGACAGAGAGACGGAAATTGCCGCTATCGGCAATTTTGCGGCTTATCCGCGGTATCCGCTTCAGTCAGTCCGCATATAAACGGGGGTTTACTGTAGTTATTGTTATAATGTTTATTGTATTCTTTAGTAATAAATTTAAAATATTATAAATTTTTATTTTATGTTAGTTAATTATATATAAATAAAAGCCCTTTCTAACAAGGGTCCATAAGAATGACCGAACATGCAGACTTGTTTAGCAAAATGTGCTTAAGCAATAAACTTGTGATATGCGGCACAATCTTTCCTAACAAGACAGTTATAAAAGTCACTTGGATATCACCTGACCATCGCACCAAAAACCAGATTGACCACACCACCATTAGTAAATCATAGCGTGACGCTTTATTAGAAGTTCGAAACAAACGTGCTCAAGCTATTACAATTTACTTGTGGGAACTATCAGACTAAGAAGCGCAGGGTAGGAAAGAAAAATTACAAAAATCACAAATCTCATACACGTAGACCTTAAAAAATTTAGCAGAAGTCAACTAAACTGCCTTAGTTAAGCTTTAGAACGTTTTTAAATTGATATGTGATGCTGTAGCAGTTCATATTACACTATGAACTGCTGGATACAGTACGCCAGAAAGAAAACAGTAGATTTCTTATGATACGTGGAAACTTATAACTATTTGGAAAGAGTTAAAAAATCCCAGTCTTCAGCATACCTATAGCTAGGTTAAGATGTTAAACAAAGTGCTCGTAGAGACAAGTGGAAGTGGACAAAGAATCTTGGTACAGAAATACAAAAATGTCCGAAACCGGTACAAACTAAAAAATTTAGCTTCCGCAAAACATTTACGAAACTGCATAAAGATTTCGTCATATCAAAAAACGGAAACTTGATATTTGGGTAAAGTACTACTCTAAGATGTCAACGGAACTCCGCAAACCTCAAATTTTATGTAGTTGTGCTAGACATATCGAGAGGAATGACATATTTACAACCACCCTGACTATAACAGAAATTGTAAACGCCATTCACGCTCTAAAGCAAAACAAGGCTCCAGGGCTTGACAACATCAATCCAGAGTTCATAAAAGCTGATACCGAGACCACTGGTACCCTACTGAAGACATTTATACAAAGATTATAGGACAATAATGACCTTTCCGTCGAACTAAAAGAAGGCTTCACCATCAATTCGCACGGAGTGTAAAAGCTGTAGGGGTATACAACTTCTAAGTATTGGAAAGGATATTGGAAACATCATCAACAAAAGACTTGCTGACCCCCGCGAAAAAGAATTCCGTTGCGAGCAGGTTGATTCTGGTTTTAGAGCTCAAAATCCTGTACAGATCATACAAATAGCCTTCGTATTATAAATGAGCAATCAGTGAAATAGAGCTCCCATCTATACCTGAACTTTATAGATTTTTAAAAAGCTTTTGACACATTGGTCCATGCTTCCTCTTACCTGTAAAAGTATGTGGATGAAAATAATTGAGATTTTACAAGAAGAATACTGGAACGTAAACTGTGGTATACTTAAGCAGACATCTGTAAGCGATAACGTCTCCGTCAAAGTTCGTCAGAGTCCGAAAAGGCTCCATTACTCATTAACGTAGTATTGGACGTTGTTATGAGAAACGCAACAGGCAACAACAAAAGCATAACATGAAGACTTGGTGGCGATTTGGCTGACCTTAAATTTGCAGATAACATATGTCTTTTAAGACATAGTGAGTGCGACATGGAGGAAATAATCAAAATGATAGAGACAGAAGCTGCAAAGGCAGGCCTATCAACGCTATTGATTGCAATCCCAATGCGTGAATTTCATGTGTTAAAACACTAAAATCTTATAACAAAAATTATGATTTTGAGGTAGATACGTTTCAAACAACAGAGAAAAGAAACTAGATATTTAAATTTAATAAGACCTATTTGTTAATTGGCAGCACTGTCCTCTATGACATCTGATATATTATGACAGTTCTAACTTGTGTTGAGGTTATTTTAGTTTGGCATAACCTCTCATCAGAAAAATTCATATAATAAACTAGAGATCGTTTTCGCAATAAGCTTACTTTTAATGTATCGTTTTGTTAATGATCCAAATTTGTCAATTCGTCAAAGGTAAGCAGTATAGCGATATGTTTACTACCTTTTTTGTGCCTCAATTAAAAGGTATTAGTATTACAGGCCTGTTCAATATTTTTGAACTAACAATAATTACTCATGTCTTCAGTCAAAAATTAAAATATACTTTTTAAGTCCAGCCAGTGCTAGACAAAAATAATATTTGTTTCACGTATTTTGCAATCATTTGCGGGTCATTTCTCTACTGTACGGCCAAGAAAAACGGTATCTCTTCTTATTAGTTGAAGAGTTTGGATGAGATTCAAGTTTCTTTAGATACGTTACTGCATGTTTCCCTATTTCTGCTTTGACTGATGGCATGTTTAGGTCTTTGTGGATGTTCGAATTTTTTATATACCAGGGAGCAACTGTAATCATACGTAGAATCTTATTTTGGCGCCTTTGAATTTTTTCTACATTGCTAGCTGAGGCAGTGCCAAAATGGTTTGTGGATAGACCTGTACAGTAGAAGTTTACAATCTAATTGGCTTTCTGCCAATAAGCCAATTTAGTTGTACTGCTTCTAATTTCATTTGTGTTAACTTGAAATACATGTGGCTATTCCAAGTAAGGCGACGGTCAAGATGTATACCCAGAAGGCTTTCGTACGACCGGTCTTTTAAGGTTTCTACATAAAGAATAATCTGATTGTGCAGTTGCGTCGAGGTCTTCTAAGTAATTTTTAGAGATGCTACTCTTCGAGATTCTACTAGGTCTCTTAGTCGTTTCGTGCAATCTTTAAGTCTAGATTTAAGTTGAGGAGATCTGCCGAATTTTTCTTTTTTCAGCCAAGAGCCGCTCGACATCTACAAAATAAATTTGATTGTATCTAGGTGGTTGTCGCGTTATAGTTGCATGCTGAGCAGCTGATTTAAGGGTTTGAGCAAAATCAATTTGGCTCTGGTCCACGTCTTCTGGTGTTCTTAGCGGTATGTTTTTCGATCAATGAATACTTTCTATATTTCAACTAATTAATGCTTGCGCTAGTTGTTGGTGCCACGATATTTTGCTGGTTCGATATATAGACAATAGTGAGTGAATGATCTGAGGGTAATTCAAGTGACGCCCTTAACCACGCCAAAATCAATAACATCAGGTATTTTTTTGTCGATCAGTAGGCCACTCGATATCACATTCAGACGCATTTTTGAAATTGTATCAAATAAAACACGACCTTTTCAAGTAAGTAGTTGTAGTCGCCTGATGCTATGAAACAGGTACGTAGTGATTTTTAGAAGTCGCTATATTGACTCTCTGATATTTAAAATCTAGGAGGTGAATAATTCAAAGAAATAACGAAGTTTTGATGATATTCTACAATGCAAATCTTTGTTGCTTGAAGGTAGTCCTCACAAAAATCATACAGTAAAAGATGTTTAAGACGAGGCTTTATTAATATGCTCCGCCACGGGGGTCTTTAGTGTCATAAAATATATAGCGCACGATATAAACTATTTACTGAGGGAAACATTTGGCATACGAATAATTTCAAGAAATGACCATAAGATTTAAAGCCATTAGATTATTTGTCTAGGAATATAGTAAGTCTTAGGTCTATAAAAATTAGTAACGGCCGAACACTTGGAAGCGATAATTCGATTGCCGAAATGTAACCTGATCTACTGCGAAGGGTGTATGACGTCATATAAACGCTAGCCTTGAAGGCCACATGACCGCAATAATATTTAAAAAATATTTAAATAAATTTATCTAATTAACAAAGTCAATTGGTTGGAAATAAAAGGCTTTTTCGCTATTTTAATTTAAAGTGATCTGCGTTTATATAAAAATAGTTGCACATTCTTTGAATTTATATAATAATGCAAATAGTTCCGGCGTAAGAGACATTTATATTTGCACCTTAACGTACTGACAGATGTCTTCTGTTGCACAATATCTTTCTTGTGACATGTCTGTTCTTAAAAGCGTTTTAAAAAAACTTAATTTTCTAAAGATTTGCTTATATGAATTATCTTAATATTATTAAATCAAATTAAATCATTAACAGTTTAATAACAGTTTTTGACAAATAGTAATATATATTATTTACAAATATTCCTTTCAATTCTATAATTGTGTATTTCTTAGAGAATAACGCTGGTTCATTCAAAAACTTAAAGTGTAAGTTCAGCATTATGTTACATTTAAAGTATCATCTGCTTAAATTAAATTCTTTGTCACACTTTAAAGTTTACTAAAATAAGACAACACATTTCAAGAAATTTTGGTTTTGTAATCAAAATGTGTTACCTTTGAACTCGAGTATATCTGGAATGTATGCAAACATATGCATAAACAACTTAAAATATCTTCATGTTGTGATTTGTTTCAATATCTTGAAAATAAATGAATTTTCTTTTAATCACCCACCCTAATTGCACAAGAAGATAGACAATAAAGTCACAGCAAAGGTGTTTAAAATTGTGTTCAGCTTCTTCCTAAGAGGTTGAAGAGTCATGATACAAGTCATCGCTAAACTTTGTTGTCATAATATTTAAATACATGAAATACTACTTATAGGGTGATTTTTAAAAGGAACTTTAAAAGAACAACGTTTGCAAATTGTTCAAATTTATTTGGAAAATCATGCTTTAATTCGACGAACTCATCGGGAATTTTGTGTATTTTATGATGCTGATAATCGGTCATGATATCAACTGAAACATCTGACCTATCTACTCAGGGTGTTAAGAATACAAAAATTTAATTATTTTTATGTGATATCTTGTAGGATGAAAGCTCTAGAAAAGTTCTTAATACACTTTACTATTAGGTATATTGGGGCCATAGCAAAATATTTACCGCTAGAAACACTTCACATAAAATAACCCTTTCGTGTGTGATTTCTGAAAAGAACAAAGATTGCACATTTTGTGCGATTTGCATATCCACATGCTTGCGATTGTACTTGCGATTTGTTATTGAGCAAAGTTAAAATATATTTTCCTCATTTATTTCCTCTTTTTTCCTTTGTTCTTGAAATTTTAAATACAAGTGGGAATATGTAAATTTATGCACTTGTTTAGGGGAATATTAACACACATACACATACGCACGCAATTTCCCTTTACAATTGTGATAAAATTATATGCGAGTATTAGGAAGAGTCTGAGTGTTTAATAAAATATGTAACCGTTTTATTTTGTAACATTTTAGATGACAATAAAAAATGTTGCAATTTATAGTAAAATGTTAAATTAATTCGAATTAAAAGCATTTAAAATTTAATTTAATTAAAAGAATTTAAAGGAATGCACTAAGATGCACACTAAGCGTATGAGTAATAAAAAGTTAAGAGGGCGAAATATAAATAGAAATATATTACTCATACGTATTGATGACTTTCACATTGTCGGTTAAGATGTGTTAAAACGTGAAAAATAAATTATGTGATATTAAATTGCATACTCTGTTGAGCAGCTAAAATATAAATTATGAAATCACATACATTTTTTTTAATAAATCATTTCGAATTCTCCTCTCTACTGTTTGATCCTATAAAGTGACGAAGAAAAACTGTACACTGGGGTATTCGCTCTCTGAAAGTTGAGGTGTCATTCGCTTATATTTTTTCTTTATTTTTTGTCCTCATCAATCACCTTGAATTTATTTGAGAGACCAGAATTCGAGCGAGAAAATAAATAATTTGGGTATTTATTCGAATGGGAAAACATGAGTCCATATGAAGTGTGAATTTGTTATTATATTAAATATAAGGTATTTTAAATATTTCTATTATATTAAATGTAGGGTATTGGAAATATCGTAATACTAATTTTGGACTTTCTTGATTGCCTAGAAAAGCTGTATCATCAAAAAATGACGATGTGTGGACAAACTTTTGATCAGATATAGAGCTTTCTAACATATCATAAAAGTTTGGCACTTTTTCTTATCATGGTAAAAAATAACACCACGACGATTTCTTCATACTGTCCATTAGAACTTAAAGCCACAATCAAAAACAAAGACAAACACGCAAATCTTTAAACATTTATTTATGAGCTAGTAATTAGTGTGCTAGCCTATCAGTCAGAGAGTTGTTGCTTCAATTCTTTCTACAAATTATTCGTGTCTCACTACAACAGATGAAGGTCTTCTGTTACAATTCTGCTTCCATCTAACTTTGTCGAGTTATGGCAACTTGTGGCACTGCCACTCCTGCAAAATGAGATTTATACAAGTATACCCAAACGCATAAATAGTGTATTACAAAATAAATGGATATGGACCAATTATTGAGTTATGTTTTCGTTTAAAGCGTTAATACGTATACGGCACAAACGATGTTGCAATCAATCAGCTTTCCCTAAAGTATATGATAATTTTGGACCGATTCAATGGATTCTGTAATAATGTAGATGCCTGAGTTGTGAAAGGATTTATTTTAATCCATTTTCCATCCTAAACAAAATTGAAAATGGCTTTACTGCAACGTTTATTAAAGGAGAAGGTATTTTTTTAAGACAACACTATCCGCAAAGTTTTCGCTTGTCAGCAGAAAACATCCCGTGTCTTTGGCGGGAATCGTACCCTCAACGCCCAAACTGATAGACTAGTTAACTCATTAGCTTCCGTGCCTAAATTATATGAAGTTATTCCCATTGCCGTTTTTTCGTAATTGTAAAGTATCATTCTCTATAAGAAATAAAGTATAATTTATTTATATACAGCTGCGGCACCAAGCCTAAGAAAATATGTCTTCGTTACATATTTTCCTATAGGTTAAATTGATATATTTCAAAATTCGTCACAAGACGCTTAGGAAACTGTATAACTACATAAAATAATAAATTTTACTTTTGCTAATTATTTTATTTTCAAATTTTTACTTTATTTAAAAAAAAAAAACTTGAAAAACTATCAGTCAAAAAAATAGCACTTCATTTCAATTTGTACTAATATTAAACACTAAATTAAGAATAAATTAAAAAGAATTATAAAGGATGAATTTATTACATTGAGCATGATTTGTGTATTCTAATTAATACCTTCTTATTTATAATAACGTCTGCACAACGTTTTGGCATCGAATTTACAAGATTATGGCATCTTTCATTTTGAATTTTATTACAGATTTGCTGGACAGCTGTCCAAAGCGCATCGTTGTTAGTTGATTGCATTTGAGACACTGTTTTTTATACATATCTGTCTATAAATTCTTAATTGGTCTGGGCTCTGAGCGGGCCATCCATCACATTGACTTTATTGCCCCAAAACCACTTTATCCCAAGCTTCCTTGTGTGCTTCGGATCATTATCTTGCTGGAAAACGCACACCAATGGCATAAGGGAGCATTACTTCCTCGAGTATACCAACATAAATGTCCTTATTGTGGTTTTGTATGTAGATCCACCTTGTTTTTTGGTTTTAGTTTTGGCTTGAATTCTGCGTTTGGTTTGAATTCTTCGTTTAAGGGTCTTCTTACGTAGGAATGCGATCCCTTGCTTCTAAATAATACAATTCTGCACTCATCTACCACTTATTTTTCCGTTGGAAAGAGAAACTAAATTTTGTCGCTGGTGCTATTATTTTGACCGGCACTGTATATATATATATTCAAAAGCCAGCATGTATACTCGTCCGGCAGTGAATGGGTTTAAACTAAACACGAACTGAAGCCTGACTTCATTTACGTTTGTAAAAATTTTAACATTCGAAACTTTAAAACCCAGAATTCTAAAAGACAAAAACTTAATTACCTGAAATTTTGTTAGAGTTTATTTCCTGTTAAAAAAAAAGAAATAATCACAGACTACATGTAGCAGCCAAATACTTTACACAAGAACGGAGAAAAAACCTGTGTTTTCTTGTACAACTTTACCAAAAAAATGTAGAACATGGTCACGTACATTTAACGTCATTCAAATATATTTAATCTTCCAAACACACACGAAAGCGTAAGGATACTTGCATACTTACAGGCTGACAAATATTTACCACTCACAAATACAAAAAAAAAACGAAAAACAAAAAAAAAAAAATCTTAAAGTTTAAAGATTTTCTTAAATGATTTTTGTTTTATTTATTTACACAAAACCAACGACAGACAAACAGGTTAACCATCATTTGAGTGGCTACAAGAAATAAATATTTACTCAGAAAACACTTGAAAAAGTCAAGGTAATTTTTAAAGTGTTTTGTAGATTTCAAAAGTTTGTGTTGAGTAAAGTGTTTTTAAATCCTAAAATAATACGCGGCTTTTGAACTTTTAAAGAAAAATATACAAATTTTTTTATATTTATTTTATTACTTTAAGAAAGTTATATGATGAACCTAAATAAATATTTTACACAAACTTAGGGTTAGGGCGGGAGTTTGAGTTAATGTTCAATATGACGCCACTTTAAAGTTTGTTGCATTTGTTGTCATTGTGTATCATTTGCAGGGTAATCACCGCTACTACATTTCCCAACTATTTAAATAAGTTTCTATAAAAGTTTGTCTATTTACATTTCAGACATAATATTTTTCATTTCATTCAGACATACTAGTGGGCTAGTGTGTGAGAGTTCAAACACATATAGCAACTGACATTCGTTTCCTGATTTTAGTTACATTTTGAAAACGTGCTGCTGAATCAAATGTGCTGCTCAAGCGTGTGAAAATACCAAAAAGACGTGTTACAACCATCAAATGTTTATTATGAAATGATGTTTAAAGTATCATGTTGTATTCTTTTCTACAGATATGCTTATAAGTATCTTAGCATTTTTTATTTATATTTTCTATTTCCGACTGCGTGTGTGTGTGTTTATTTTGTAAAGGGTTGTATCTTTTATGAAGTAACTTTTCCTCAAAAAAATTATTTTCATATTACCATCTCAGTTGTAAATAATTGAGAGTTTTGTCGAGAATCTGTTCAAAGAATTTAATTTTTTTGCTGTTTGCACAGGAACAACATTTTTACCACTTAATGGTTTTAATTAGTTTTAAATTAAAGTTCAATTCATATTTTAATTCATTAAAATATATATTAGTTTAAAACAAAAAAAAAAAAAAAAAAAAGAAATTCCTAATTAAATAAATAATTGAATCAATAAATTATTTAATTAAATTGTAGTCTGAAACCAATTAAAATTTCAAGCAATCGTGCTTGCTTTAAGAAGTCATTTAATCATATTAATATTTACATTCAATTTCAATATATAATAAAGCTAAAGTTTACTGAACATTGTGGTCTTCGCTACCGCCAATTTAATTTAGGAAACACTGAGATCAAAACTTGCAATTACTTTATTAATTCAACTATCTATAATATTATTGATCACACTGTTTAAGCGCACTTAACACACATAGAATACAATAGCTTATGTAGATTAACTTATTATCGCCTATTCCTGGTAGATCTGGCATACTTGTTCCAGTTGTTTCTTTTATATTTGTATTTATGTATGTGTGTATTGGTATGAACTATTCAAGAGATTTCTGCACCAAGAACTAACGCGACTTACCCAGGTTCTTTATTAAACGATTATATGATTTAGACAAAACTTACTTAATCGCAACGTTATTCGTACGTAACTCTGAGGAATGAATAGTAAAAGATAACAACAACCATGAGATATATAATTTTCAGCACTAGCTGGACTTAACAGGTATATTGGTTAGATCAAATACATTGTAGATAAAATATGAAAAAATAACCATTAGAATACAACTTCTCTGAAAATTTAAAAAGTCTTTCTATTACGATTCTGGGGATAGAAGGCGGGCAGAAATATGAACAGACAGTGTGACAAAAAAACTAGGTTTACGCTTTTATCCTTTCGGTAGAGAACCCTAAAATTATCTAGATTTATTAACATTATTGTAGATCAACGAAATAATCGTGGCTGCAAAGATCAGTGCGATTCAGATGGTTAGCTGAAGGAGGAAATAAAAGGAAATACGCAAAATTAACTATTATAATACAAAGACCATGACATAAACAGGGGTTTAATTGTAAAAATTTGGATACGTCTTGCATAGGTAACGTCACCAGATGTCCCATTTTAAGCAGTATTTTCCCTCTTTTTACGGACAATCCTTCTTAAAATTTATGTCCCGTTTTTTTTTTGTAAAAAAATTCCGTTCTTACGAGTTTTAAAAGTTAAAAAACTTTTGGATATTTTTCTTCTTTTTTTTTTAGTATAATTATTTAATTGAATTAATTTTTTTTTAAATTGATAACTAAACACATAATATAGCAATAAAAGCACCGAAACCTTTAAAGTTTTGATTGAAAAATAGAAAAAATCTGCTAAACATAAACATCATTTATCTTTTGCGTCTCAAAACATGATAAGAATGGTCTGGTCATGGTAGGCATAGTGGTCCTGCAACAAACATCATTGTGGCGGAGAACTATTTCTGGGCTTAATCCAATATGAACTAATGTCGAACACGTGCATAAACTCTTATTATTAAATAAAATAAAAAAAAAATAAAATATAATATAATAAAGGGTCCGCGATCTAACGTTTTTTTTTTCAACTAGTGCTTATTTCGTGAATGGTAACACTTAACTCATGTCTGATTTGACAGATAATTAGTTTTATCCTTCCGCTGAACGAATATGGTTGAACAACGCTGGGAAATATTGACTTACAGAAGATGCCGATTTTGCCAAAAAAATCATCTTTTCAGATGAAGCTCATTTTGATCTTGGCGGGTATGTAAACAAGCAAAATTGTCGTATATGGGGCACAGAAAACCCGCACGCATACATTGAAAAGCCGTTGCACCCAAAACGAGTCACTGGTTGGTGCGGATTTTGGTCCAGAGACATAATTGGGCCATTTTTCTTCGAAAATGAGCAAGGAGTGGCCATTACAGTCAATGGCGATCGTTATCGGGCCATGTTAAACGAATTTTGTTCACAAAAATTGAAGAGGAGGATATTGGCAACATTTGGTTTCAACAGGACGGCGCTACGTGCCACACAACCGAAGCTACACTCGATGTTTTGCGCCTTGTTTTTGAAGATCGCATTATCAGCCGCAGAGCTGATATCGTTTGGCCAGCTCGGAGCTGCGATTTGACATCGTTGGATTATTATTTGTGGGGTGCCGTCAAAGATAAGTGTTACGCCGACAAGCCAGAGACAATTGACGCTTTAAAGGACAATATTCGTGAAGCCATTAGTGAAATACAGCTGCACACAATAGATAATGTGCTTAAAAATTGGACCGATCGTGTAGGCTACTGCAGTTTGAATACGATTGGAGTAGGGTAAGATTAGCAAAATTGAATACATTTGGATCCGCAAAACCCGTATTATAGAAATACAAGGACTATTCTAAGTACATTAAATAAGTTTTAGTCAAAGAAAAATCATTACAATCAATATCATATCTACCACCATCTTACTATAACAATGAAAAAAAAAATATATATTTTTCATGTTTTTATACCTAATTTAGGTATTAAAATTATTATTTAAGGATTAGTTTTAATGAAATTAAAATAATAATATATATTAAAAACCACAAATAAAATAAAAAAAAATAACTCTATAAGATGTAAAGACAAAAAATTTTGTTCTGCGGCACCTCAAGATGTGTTTCTATGCATTTAGAACGGGTAATACAAAAAAAATATTTTTAGCCATATACCAACGTTCCAGCCTAATGTACAGCAGACTCTTTACATATGTAAATAAAAATAAGTCGTATGGACAAAAACTCATTATTCATTTAGCTGCGTTGCCGCTGCAAAACAAATTCCGTTGGCTACAATTGTCGCCGTTTAGTCAGCATCGTAAACTCTGACATTGTTGTAGAAATATCAATTTTGCTTTCATAAAATGAAATAACTTTTTCAAAAAATAATAAATATTTACTCCAAAACTTTTTGTTTGTAAATGCATTTGTAATTTATAATTTTGTGAGATTTTCGTTTGTTGAATAAAATAAAATTATCGCATACTAAAATAGAAATTAGCCTAAGTTGACTACAGCCAAAACTGTGGTCGTGTAGCCATGCAGCTTTGCTGTCTTCAATGTAAACGTTTACCTGTAATCGTGTGTATTTTGTTTCTGACAGTTTATAGTCGGTATTCTGATGTTGTCTATTTGTTTAATGCATTTAGGTTTTAAAATAGAGATCTTATCTATTTAAGAATCATACGCATTTAAAAAAGGGTGTTTTTATAGAGGTATAGAACTTTAAGTTGCAATAAAACAACGATGGAATATTCGATTGACATGAATTTTATTTATCCGAAAGATAATCTTGTGGCATTACATTTTAAATATGATTTCTGGCATATGACCACCACGGCTGGCGCGGATGTAATCCAATCTGGACGTCCAATTTGCGATGACTTTTTCCAACATTTGTGGCCGTATATCGGCAATAACACGGCGAATATTGTCTTCCAAATGGTTAAGCGTTTGTGGCTTATCCGCATAGACCAATGACTTTACATAGCCCCACAGAAAGTAGTCTAGCGGTGTTAAATCACAAGATCTTGGAGGCCAATTCACAGGTCCAAAACGTGAAATTAGCCGGTCACCAAACGTGTCTTTCAATAAATCTATTGTGGCACGAGCTGTGTGACATGTTGCGCCGTCTTTTTGAAACCACATCTCCTGGACATCATGGTTATTGAATTCAGGAATGAAAAAGTTAGTAATCATGGCTCTATACCGATCACCATTGACTGTAATGTTCTGGCCACCATCGTTTTTGAAAAAGTACGGACCAATGATTCCACCAGCCCATAAAGCGCACCAAACAGTCAGTTTTTTTTTTTGATGTAACGGTGTTTCGACATACACTTGAGGATTAACTTCACTCTAAAGGCTGCAGTTTTGTTTTTGGACGTAGGCATTCAACCAGAGGTGCGATTCATTGCTAAAAAAAAATTCGCTTATGAAAATCGCGAACAACGGTAAATCTCGTTTTGTGCACTATTTGCAAGCGTTGTTCAGGCGTGAGTCTATTCATGATGAATTGCCAAATCAAACTGAGAATAAATAACTTGACAGTTGTTAAATCGGTCGCCATCTTGAAAAGTAATGCCAACTTAAACTTCTATACCTCTATAAAAAACACCCTTTATGTTATATTACACTCATGAGTCATGATTTTCATTTGCAAAGAAATATTAAAAATTTTTTTTAAATATTTCGAAAATTTTTGCAAAATATTTTTTTAAATTTTTTTGTAAAATGTTATTCGAAAATTTTTTGGAAAATTTAAAAAAAATTTTTTTGTAAAAACTTTATAATGAAATAAAATAAAATAACATACATACATACGAAATTTATAGTCAAGGTTAAGTTCGTTTTATTCTCTCTAAGTAAGAATAATTTAAATTACAAATTAGGTGATAGTATTAAAGAAAAATTGAGAAAATTAAATTATTTGACACCAGCAGAGCGGAATGCACATTTTCTAGACAGAATGGAATGGAATGAAATAAAATAAAATGAGATGGAATAAAAAAAATAATATTAAAATAAAGCAAAAACTAAAACTCAAAAATAACTTATTTTTTGTAATTAAAGCTCAAAAATAACCTTTAAATAAAGTCTTTATTTTTATTTTCTTAAGACTTATTCTTTACTTTAGACTTTTTCTATTGAGGTGCAGTTAAAGACCAATGCTATGGGAATGATTCAGAAACTATCCACTCAATTAGGTTAATAACACCCGAGCCAGTAGAGTGATAGAACCAGAAAAACACCAACAATTTTTTTTTTTTGTTGAAAATTGAACTTAGGAATAAGCCACTTTGAGGACGCCTGCGACAGTCATTTAAATGAAATCGTGATCCATACATAAAAGGATTATTTTATTTAACTTTTTAAAGTATACTTGTATTTGAAGCAGCCGGTATTACAATCTTTAGCTATTAAAATTTTATATTTTGAGATTTAAACAGACCTTATCGAGTCAAAATCTTTTTAGTGGAATTAAAATGGCTCCCTCTGTGCCTAGTGTCATTTCGATACTGGAATTAAGATTCGTATTTTTATAGTAATGCATATGACAGTTAATTACCTCATACAATTAAAATAAAAATCTAATTGAAAGTATTTAATTTTCTATTGATAACAAGGCTCGATTAAATAAAACACATATTATAAATCTCTTAAACTCATAAACTTCCTTCCGTTTTGTTTTCATTGTTTCACCTGTTTAAGGGTATGTTCACACATACCTATCTATATATACACACATATACAAACATAATAAAGTAGTTGTAGATTAAAAAAAAAAATACCTGAATATGCATAAATAGCATTTAAGCTTTTTACGCTTCGTTACTTCTTATAGAAGTGTGAAAAATTGAAATTATTTGTCCTGCGGGATTATTTCACACGTTTTTCTTTACGTTTTTACACATTTTTTTCCTTCTTTCAGAAAAGCTGTTGTTGTGTTGTACGTAAGGATGTGTTGGTGGGAGAGTGAGAGTCACATGGCCACAGCGATAGTTCACTTCTTCAAACTTTTCATAAAAAGCCTGTTGTATACAGTTAGTCTAAAAATGTTTTTTGTCTCTTTATTCTTCCTTTCAATATACTCGTAAAAGTGTATTATTGTAATACTTTGTTATTATTGTTGTTGTTTTTTCCGTTGTGTTTGTGTATTTACACGGTTGCTTTTTTAAATATTTGAATGTGATTTTTCACGGTATAAAAATTGCGGTTATTTGGTCTATTTGTTTTGTTGAATGGCTGCTGCTGCTTTGTGTTGGTGTTTCCTTTGTTTTATTATTTTTTTGTTTTGGAGACATTTGGGATTTAAATAATAAAAATATAAGAGTCTATTTTTTATTTATTTATTTACAGTGTAGATAGAGATTGAGGGTATTATTTGGATTTTTATTTGGAGTTAAAAAATTTGTTAACATTATGATGATGACAGGTTAATAATAAAGGTTTTTGTTTATTTATAAGAATTTAAAATTTAAATCTTCCAAAGTTATATTTAATACCGCAAATTGCCAGAAGGGAAAATTATGTTATTTTAGGTATTTAATTTTATTAAATTATTAAGGTTTTAATAGCTTCTTTTAAAATCGTAGTCTGTAAATTTTATAATAAAATTAAATGTTTAAAATTTTTATTTTTCATTACTACTATTATTAATGTTTATTACATTCAGTTTGTATTGATTATTTTATTCATGGTTTATTTGGCAGATGTTTGTAAAAAAACTTTTATGATAAAAGTTTATTTTCAATTCTTTTTTCAACAAGTTTTTATTACAATTTTTTGTTTCACCAACACTGTGTGGCTTTCCGCGAAGGTCACTTCTGTTTTTTTGTTATTATAAAAATTAATATAACAAAAATGCCAACACAGTAAACTCTCGATTATCAGCGGGTGGTGTATCCACCCACTGCAAAACGTTCTATGTATAAGAACCGTAAAAAATACACAAAAACTAGGTTTGTAACTTAGAATTACGAGTATTTCGTAAATAGCAATAAGCAAAACAACTGGTTGGATTGAAAAAGTGTGATTCGTCTTTAAAGGAGTCAAGTCACTGCTTCGAGGAGGCTAATTGGGATCGCTAAGACGAGTGATAATATAATTACCGACATTAGTGCGCAAAAAATCGATTGTTTAATTTGCTGTGGGGCATAGTGAGGCTTGATATAAAAGATTATTCAATTTTATATCTTCTACTAGCTGTGCCCGCCACATCGTGAGCATTATTGCAATATTTTGTTCGATTTTGCTTTGAAAGCAATCCACAACAAAAACTTACTTTTTTATTGCCGCCTTAACTTATGCTTTCTTTATGGTTATGTATTTACTTAATAAAATAGCGCCATCTGTTAGTGGTTAGTGCTTCAGTAATGGTTTACGTATATACTTTACTATTAAAGTAACTACTACGTACTACGTACTATTAATGCTTTTTCTTCACTCTCTCTTGGAAATAAGACATTTTTGTGGAAAAAAAGGTTCTTATATTGGAGTCAGGATACTAAGGTACCTCCTCAAACAATTTTGTTAAAATCCATCCCGTAGGTCTTAAGTGACGCGAACGCAAAAGAAAAGTAGACAGAAATGCATACGTACAGACAGACAGACGGAAATAAGTTACTATTTTATTATATATATATAGTTTTCCGGCCGTAAAAGGTCCATAATTACGGGTTTGTAGTACTATGCTGAAATGACGTTGTCATTAGAAATGTGAAAATTATGTTACTGCCCCAAAAATCTCGCCAAACTGTCACACAGATGAGGCATAGATGGGGGTAGTGCACTAAATTTTGATTGAAATCAGCATTGCACTAATTTTTTTTTGCAGTTTATTGATAAACTGCAGATCTTCAATCATAATCAAAAGAATTTAGTTGAAGTGCAAACGTTTACACTACCACTCAATGCAGATTGAGTGCAAAAATTCTTCAATCATTAACTTAATTAGTGCAAAATTTTTACTTGCAATCAATAAAAAGCTGCGTTTATTCCCACTGTGACTAAACTTTCAGAAATGAGTGGTCAAGAAAATTTTGCAATAAATTCGTTTTTTTTTTTTTATTTAATATTAAAATTAATTATTAACACTACATAACAATTATGTTACAATTTTTTTAAAGTCAGTTCGAACAGTGCTTCAGAAGTTGGATTTCTAGATTTTAGTGCCTTCAACATTAGAACAAAATGATAGGATATGAATAAAATTAAATACTTTTCTACTGGATTATGATACTGAATTGGGCTGTCTTAACAAATATCCAGTAATTAGACAAATGTTTTTAAAATTCAACATGCCTTTGTCTTCTTCTGCACCAGTTGTGGGTTTGTTTTCCTTTAGTGGAATGGTAGACGCTCCTAAAAGAAACAAACTAAGTGATAGCAGTTTTGAAATGCTTGTTTTGTTTAAGGCAAATAATTTGTAGAATTTTATTATTTTTTATGTATTCATTTTGTTTATTGAATTATAAAAATTTTGTTAAACTGAAAATTAAATTGAATTTTATTTTAAATGAAGTAATAGTTTTCACTTTTGAATTAGTGCACAAAAATAATAATAAATAAAATTGACCCTCAAATGGAGTGCAAAATTTCTGCAATTAATTTGAGTCAAGAAGAAAAAGTTGCAATATAGATTGCTTTTTTTGGGAATCAAAATAGATAAATATTATTGCAAAGATTTTTTAACTCACCATCATTAATGTTGATTAAGGCTGCAAATTTTGAAATCATCACTAGAAATCAAAAAAATGAAAGCAATAATTTTGCAATATCACTCAGTCTGAGTGAAGATTGCAAAATTAGTGCACTACCCCCAACTATGAGATGAAGGATTTTAGTCTGTTCAAATAGCCGCCGAGATAAAAATGCGCCTGTACAGAAAAAAATATTTTTTAGCTTTAGTCAGCAATATTTCCCATTTCATTTTTATGATGCCAGAATTTTGATATCAGAATTTAACTAGTATTTCTTTTCCACATCTTAAATTAATCACATATAATCAGTCATTTTAAATTATTAAATTAAATGTTTTTATTTTACAATAATAACTACCAATGCAATTTAAATTAAAAATTAATGAATATGATTTAAATACTATACATGAATTATTTATGTAGATTGCAGTTTATCAAGCAAAGCCCATAAACACTTAAACATAAAAACATTTAAAATCAAATTCAATATTTATTATACAAAAAGCAAGAGGTTTCAATCAATTTCAACCACATGCAGATACAAAACCATTATAAGCAGCAATTTTTACCAATATTGTCAACATAATTGTCAGCATTTAAATCATTATCATCATCAATATAATCATCATGACACACTTATCGTGTTTGCAAACAACACACGCCTTGGCTCAAGCATAAACTGAGCCAAGAGTCAATTGATAAGTATTTAATCAAATTAAATGATTTGTGTTGTTGTTGTCATTATGGTTGTTATTGTTTATTTATTTAAATTGTTAATAAAGTCGGTTTTAATTTATATTGTCTACACATGCATACATAACGTATTTTGATTTATACATATATTCGAGTTATTAATTAATTGAGTTTTATTGGAATCGTTGAAGACTCTAAAATCAGATTATTTATTATGGCGTGCATGTAGAAACCTTTAAGGACACGTCATACGTAAGCCTGCCTTGGGACCATTTCAAGAAATTATGCAGAAAAAGGCAATCCATTTGTTGGTTATTTGAAAATTGTTTTTACTCCAAATGTATTCAGTGACAGTGCTTGCCACCTGTTGATATCAGTGTTGCAATTGAAAGCGCAATAACTGATGTAAGAAAGCCTCTGGCTTTGAAAAAATTAGTAACAAGATGTTTTCTGAGTTGGACCGTTTAGCGCAAACAATACCATTAACACTTGAAGGATAAATATGGCCAACCTTTAACTTGAAAACGCACGCTATTCTCACATCGAAAATGTTTTAGTTTATATGCAAGGTACGGCTTCTACTGTTCTTATCCAAACTGTTTTTTTTTTAAAGTATACGTGTTAACACGATAACAATTTTTTTACTTTTTAGGAAGGTAGCACGCCCCTTGCTAGGTTATGCACATTACCCTGAAGGTTACTTGTGCAAAGTTTCAAGACTCTACCTATTGTAGTTCTCCAGGTATACGATAATAATTGTTTACTTAATATGGGAGGTACCATGCCTACTGCCGCAATCCAGTTTATATTTTGGTAGACTATGCGCATTAGCATAGGGGTTACTCGTGCAAAGCTTCAAGGCGTTATCTATTGCAGTTCGCAAAGAACGATAATAATTTTTCACTTTGTATGGGAGTTACCACGCCCACTATTTAAATTCATCCTATGTTTAGCTTGACTATGTACATTATTATGGGGGTTACTGGTGCGAAATGCCAAGGTGCTTCCTAATTTAGTTCTCAAGATACACCGTAATAATTTTTTACTTTGTATGGGTGGTACCAAAATCACTTTCCTAAACTAGCCTTTGTTTTTCTATAGCATTCGGTATAGGTATGGGGGTTACTAAGACCAAGATGATCAAGATGCTATCTATTATAGTTCGCCAGGAACACGGTAATATTTTTTGACTTTGTATGGCCCACTTAGATTAGAAATTCAGTCTGTGTTTAGCTAAACTATGTATGTTAATAGATGGTTACTGGTGCATAATTCGGTGATACCTATTTCACTTCCCTAGATAGAGGATAATAATTTTTCACTTAGTGTGGGAGGTTCCATGCTCCCTTTCCCCATTAATTCTGTATTTTAGTAAGCTTCAAGGCGCTTTCTAATGTAGTTTGCTAGGAACACGATAATAATTTTTACCATGCGCACTATTCCAATTCAACTTATGTTTAGCTTAACTATGTATGTTAATATGGGGGTTACTGGTGCGAAATTCCAAGCTGTTAGCTAATTTTTTCACTTTCTATGGGAGGTACCATGGCCACTACTCCAATCCAGTCTATCTTTCTCTAAACTAATCACACAGATCTACAAGCTTCTTATGTCAAAGTCAGGGTACACCGATGGTTTTCGAGTCCCTTTCCCATATTAAAAAAATTTATCCCCAAAATTCCCCCCCAAAAAAAAAAAAAATAATATTTATTTCCAAAATGCTTACTAAAAAGGATTCTGTTTTCATTTAAATTAACACTTGTACTGTATATTTTTATTGTAATAATTTAATTATTTAAGTTGATTGAGTCTTTACCTCACCATTTTAGAGGATGTATCAAAAGGGTTACATCAAATTCATCATTGATATAAAGTGTATTATTTTTTAACGAAGATTCGAGCATCTAACTCTACAATTAATTTCTTATTTAGGATTTTATTAGTTATTGGTTTGTAAAGCGAGGCCTAGAAACAGAGTCGTTTTAACACCATTGAAGAAAATAATGCTATGTGCATTTTATTGACGTTATTTACAGTTGGATAACAGAAATCATTGAGGAACGAAGGGGATCAAAAAGGGACCCTTGAATTTAGTGGTCTGCTTCAAAAATAATAATAGCTTTCATAAGCTGTTAAAAAGTTAAAGAGGGAGATAATTAAGCCCACTTAAGTCCATTGAATCCAAAGTTCTCCATTGTATATTGGGACTCTATTGCTAGGAGTCCACACTTCGACATTTGCTGACTACACAGATTTTTAAAGCATTCACGAAAGTTCCCAAGTAATGTCACTATATTGAAAAGACCCAATTTAGAAGAGGTGTTAACGGAATGGATAATAAAGATGAATGAACAAAACTGTACTTATATAACGTCCACACTGCTTAGGAACTAATGCCTAAATAACCAAATGATAGCAAAACTTTATTTTTATTGTAGGGGGAATATCGAAGCAGCCCACTTCCGTAATGGGTCCCTCCCTTCCTTCGACCCCCTTCCGTCCTCTATGATTACAGGCAACCGAAATGTAATTTACCGCAACCTACTTTCATTGAGTCACGTGCTACAACCAGCCTTTAACCTTGACTTTAGTGATTTCAGACTGTCGACTGCTAACTGTCGGCCTTCTTTCTCATCACGCAGTCTCTACTGATTGCTAGCATTTCTTCCTCCATGGCATCCACATTTAACAAGCTTCTACCAGTGGTACAAGCAAGTGCTGGATATTCACACACAATGTGCGCTGCCGTCTCAGGGATTGATTAAATGAGGGATTAAAGTTATGTTTCCTTTTCCCCTTCATTTCCCTCAGTTGTTGTTCACACTTACTGCAGCCAGCTGTACTAGAATTTGGTTAAACCAGCCGTGTAAAAATTATTTTTATACAGACTGTATGTCAGCTATACCGACAAATTAAAAATTATAGGGTGTCACCATACATGAAGTCGTTTCAGTGTATATTGTTTATTTATTTATTTTTTTTTTTTTTATTTATTTATTTTAAATTTTAATTTTAAGCTCCCCTCAGTTCATTAAAGCCCCAAGGTAGAATTATGTACAGTTCCGATATGCCAACAATCAATCAAGTGCATACATCAACTTTTGCTGATGACACAGCTTTTTTAAGTTAACAATTACAAGACTACATAACAAAATTGGAAAAATGGTTAAAGAAATGGAGAATAAAGGTGAATGAATAAAAATTCATTCATATAACTTTCACACTGCGTAGGGACTCATGCTACCCTATTCGCATAAGTAATCAAATGATACCTCGGTATACATCTTGTCCGGCGCCTTACTTGGAAAAGCCATATAGAATCCAAGTTAACACAAATTAAGGTAAAAGCAGTCCACCTAAACTGGCTTATTGGCAGAAACTCTACCCTCAGCTTAGATTGCAAACTTCTACTGTACAAATTTATCCTTAAACCAATTTGGTGCTATTTGATTAAATTATGGGGCACTGCCGTAGCTAGCAAGGTTGGAAAAATTCAAAGGCGCTAAAATAAGATTCTACGAATGATCACAGTTGCTCCCTGGTATATCAAAAACTCTAATATCCACAAAGATCTAAACGTACCAACAGTTAAATCAGAAATAGCGAAACATGCGGTAACGTATTTGAAGAAGCTAGAGTTTCATCCAAACCCTTTTGCTTGTAAAATTCTTAATGCTCCTGGTTACATTCGACTAAAAAGAAGAGATACTGCTTTTCTTGGCCGTACAATAGAGGGATGACCCGTAAATGATTTCAACTATCGTGGAAAATACATTTTTTTGTCTAGCGCTGGCTGGACTTATTAAGTATATTTATTTTTTACTTTAGAATTAAGATATGAGTAATTATTGTTAGTTCAAACATATTAAAAAAATACAATAAATAAATATGAAATCAAAAAAAAAAAAAAATAAAACTGGAGGAGCCTACACTCAACTTTACCATACCAAATGGAAACACATTTTTTTTTAGATATATTACATAATGAATAAAAGTTCAAAGTATATTCGAATCGAAAAATAAAAAATAATTTTCGATTTGGGGTGTTAGGTAAACTACCCCTTGCCCCTTCCCAATTATGGCCAAAATTTATACAGCTCTTCATCTCCATAAACCAAAGGCACATACTGAATTTCATTTTGATATGTCGTACGGTATGACCTGTAGAGCGTTTACAAAATTTGGGAGTAACTAAATTACCCCTTGCTCCTTCCCGATTATGGCCAAATTTCATACAGCTCTTCTTCTCCATAAACCAAAGGCACATACCGAATTTCATTTTGATATGTCATACGGTATGACCTGTAGAGCGTTCACAAAATTTGGGGGTAAGGAAACTACCACTTTTCCCCTCCCAATTATGACTATAAACTATCCAGCTCTACATCTCCACATACCAAAGGCACATACTAAATTTGATTATGATATGACAAACGGTATGACCTACAAACAACAAACTCCACAAAAAAATTGGCATACACACCCACCCACAGACATCATCGCGAAAATCGTCAAAATGGATTCAGGAGATCTCTAAACGTATAAATCCGTCACAATCCCGACCTCGATTTTTTTCATGATTATTATACTTTACCTTATACTACGTATGGTAAAGTAAACAAAATAAAATCTTATTTTGTATGATAGTGTGGCATCTACGTCGCCATTTTCAAACGATTTTTTGAGTAAAACAGAATTCTGTAAGTTTTTTTTGTGATTGAATCGTACGATTGTGTAGGATAGTGAATCCTGGACTTAAGAAGTACTTTTATGCCGGAAAGCGTACTTTCACTGTTTTTTCTCCTCTTTATCTTGGAAATAAGATATTTTTGCGGATAAAGAGTATCCTATATTGGAGTCAGGATACTAAGGTACCTAATCACAAAATTTTGTTTAAATTCATCCAGTAGTTTTTACGTAATGTGAACGCAAAAGAAAAGCAGACAGACAGACGGAAATTACTTACTATTTCATTATATGTATAGATTATTTTTTTTAGAAATTTAATTTTTAATTCCATGCCCAGTTGCCGTCTGACTGTCTGCATGATGTTTGCAAGAATAATGTATATGTCTTGTGGTCTAACATAAGCATCTAACGGGGTTCCAATAAAATACAGAACTTATTATCCAAAAGGGGTCCAAATTCTGTGCAATTTCCTTATTGCAGCTTCCTTCATTTAAAAAAAGAAAGTTCAGATTTATATTCAGAGTTCCAATTAAGATCCGGCTCAAAAGCTGAAATAATTTTTAACTTTATTTCTTCATTCAATGTAACATGATATTTTCATTAAATAGTTCCGAGACACAAGCCTGTTAACTAAAGATAACGAAGCAAAAATATGAAGTACTAAATTCAAAATAAAATGTAACTTTTCATAAAGAAATACATTCTTTTGGCAGCTTCTTTTTCAGCTTCTTATAAACATGATAGCAAAATAAAATCAAGCAATAATTTATAAAAAGTATAAGAATACATCTACACTTTTATAAACTTATAAAAATGACAACATTTAATAAGTTTAACACACTCGAAAAGGAGCTTAAAGAAAAATGACTCAACTACTTACAAATAGGCAATTTCAGTTTTTCTTTGCTTTCATAAGGACATAAGAAGGATGCAACAACGTTTAAGTAGAAGTGGTGATATTTTTTTTTCCCCAAAACTTCTGCCGTTTGTAAGTTTTATTGTATGAACACCACCACCAGACGTAACAGTGTTGAATTTAAACAGACAATGCAAAAGAACAAACTTATAGACCAAAAGGCATGCAAGGAGAAATACAGACAGGAAATAAAGTTAAGTACCAAACGGATACTAATGCTTCTAATAGTGTTGTATGTAGATGTACATATATGTATGGTATGGGTTTATTATATTTTATGTGTGTATGTGTATTTCCTTCTACCAGTGCGAATATACACATTTGTTATAAATGTTGTAATAAGACCTTCTATCTGTAGTCACGAATAAGTTAATTTGAGAGTGTGTGAATTTTCTCTTCATATGGAAGTGTGCACATTATTTATGGCCGAAACTTTTTCATAGCTTATCTGATCAAGCTGCATGTAAAGTTAAGCATGAACTGAAAAAATACAAAGAAACCTACTAAAATTTCCTTACAAACTAAAACCAGTTGTACAAAATATTGTATACGCTTCTTGTAGTTAAGCTAGAAATTAGCAGGCGAAATGGTGGAATTTCGACTCACACTACCTTGTGGTGACGAGGAACTCCTAGTTAGGTCTTTTCTGTTAGCAAGACAATTACAATATATTCTACTTGACCAAGAAAAAGAAATCAGTTGTAGTCCTTTCCACAATGCATAACAGAATCGAAATAGAAGGTCTAAAGAAGAACCCAGTAATGATATTAGACTAGAACAAAGGTAAAGGTGGCGTTGATAACATGGACAAATGTCTTGTAGAGTATTTAACCAAAGGGCGAATAAAAATGGGTCGCTTACACTTCTTTTATCATATTCTGGATGTAGGTGCCTTTGCTGTGTACATAATTTACGTGGAGAACAATCCGGCGCACTGTGGTCAATATTTTGAGATACCGGCCAAAACTTCTTTTGGTTTTAGTTCTCCGATTTTAAAGTTATTAGACTCATATGAAAGTAGACAGTAGTAAACCTCGGGAGCCAAAAAATTAGAACTCTATTTCAACTATTTCACTGAGAACAGGGTGGTCCAAAATGGGCTTTTTCAGAATTTAGTAAATTTATGATATTTTTAGTTAATTTTTAAAGTTTAAATGATCATAACTTTTTTGTTCTTCAAGATTTTTGGACGAAATAAATTTTGTGTTATAACTTAGCTTATTTAATATTACTGGTAAAAAAAATTGAAGCTCTACTTTTTTCAGAACAACTTAAATATTTTTTTTTTAAAAAGGTCATATTTCTCGGAAATTTTCTACTTCATAGAGCACAACTCCTGTGAGTCAACCTAAATCAAAACACAAATTTACTATTTTGTAGTCCTAAGTCTCCCCTACATTCATATGTATACATGTCCATGCATCGGGGCTGCACTTTTTGAGCTTTTCTTTTTTCTGACCCAAGGTAAGATATTCGGTATAAATGCACGTCATATTTTTTGAGAAGTTATTTGTATGTGAAAGTGGCTATTATGCATATATTTTGATGAAATTTTGTACAAGAGTTCTTATTGACCCAAAAAACAAATTGTGAAAATAAAAATACCAATCCGGTCAAAAGTTATAGAGTTTTGACCGCTATCCTGCGATATTGACCACTGTGCGGCGTCTACAACCCGCCATAGGATACTTCTATACAAACTGGAGCCATAACTCCATGCCATTGGCGCTATAAGCTATGTACCTTAGAAGGTAATAGATGTTGCACTGGGTTGCAATATTTATCACAAAAAAATTTTTGAATTCTTTTAATTTTTCAATGTTACAAATGCGCTTGTATTTTTTAATTATACTTTTTTTATTATATATTATATTTTATTGAGATATTTTAATAACTTGTACTTAAAAATAACGATTTTTTTTCCATTATATTCAATTAGTTTGTGTGCAATATTAATACATTTTCATGTATTTTCCTAAACATACCCGGGTATGCAGCTGTTGACGTAAGAGGTAGGATTCGAAAAGTGGAAAATCACTGACCTGAATTGTCCAATTCCGCTCAAACATGGGAGTATTATATAAAATATACTTGTTAAGGATATTGTAAAATTTTAGATCAATCTGATAGCTAGTTTTTAAGATATAGTGGATTCAAAGCGCAAAACATACCCGGGTATGTTGCTGTTGACATAAAGGTTAAGTAATAATATCTTAAAAACCAGACGTGAGCGAATCAAATGAAAAAGTCACTTAAAATCAAGTAAGAGTAAATATCAATTAAATCAAATAAAATCACATAACAAGGTTCAAGCTTCCGACTTTTTTTTTTGACGACCACCCTTGTACCCTTTGTACCCACCGTATGTACTGTAGGTAGCAGATGTGAGCCTATTGCATAAAAATAGAATAACGAATCGATTTTCAAATTTCTTTTTTGATTTCTTAACTAAACTGCTCTTGAAACAAATTCAAAAACCATAAGCAATGAGATAAAATTAAATAACAACAAAATAACTCGTTTGCTGGTTTGCTCATACTTGTTCTCGACTAAATGAATGGAATATTTTCAAATTAGCTGTTCAGAAAACTGAATTAAAAATAGTTTTAAACTGTATTTGAATAACTTCATATTCCTCTGTTTTAATTTGAAAGAAAAAATTGTTTTAATATTTTTAAAACAATGAAGATGCTATGGCGAACCGTGTAAAATTCGATTGTAGGTATGACAATAGAGTGGTTATTAGAGTGCTAAAACTGCGAAATGTAACTCTGGCAGTTTTCGGCTAGAGGCTGAACATTTTAAACTGATGGGGACGCATGCCTTATGATGAGAAAGATGACAGCTGAAAAGTCTCTAACGCCAAAGAAAGCTTCTATAGCTAGAAATAGAAATGAGAGACGATTAACAGCAAAATAAAAATGCAACGCAACATCTTACTTATATACCTCACAGCTGTGAAGAAACCTTAACCTGCATTGATACATAAACTTGTTTCGGCAAGTTTACCATTCGCCATGCATCAGAAAGATTGGGCTGTTAATGACAAATAAAACCGTTATTAGTCTGAGGGTAAACAGTATTACTGGCGCCCACAGCAGGAAACACTTAAGCGACACCATATTAAACAAATGGCCAAGCACATCGGAGACAACATCATATAGTGCTGTTGTTTAACATGGTGGCATGTTGGTTAATTGCAAAATATTTATAGCATCATGAGAAAGGAAGATTATTTCAACATATTGCATACCAATCATCCCGATTTTTTTTTAGATATGAGCACATATCTTAAGAAAAATCTTTCTGCAACAGGTTGGAGACCCTAAACACACCCAAAAATCATTGAGGAATGTCTGACTTGAAAAAAATTTCAACTGATGCTGTGGCCTTCGCAAAGCTCCGACCTCAATCCAGTTTGGAATTTGTGTTCAATTGTAAAAATATGATTGGGGAAAATATTTAAGAGCTCAACCTAACTTAATCGAGTTGTGGTTGGAGTGCCAGAAAAAATTTAGATGAAACTACACATAAATTGGTTGAAAATATCCCCAATTACATAAATAGTGTATTATAAAATAAATGGCCTTGGACCAAGTACTAAAAATACAAAATATTTTAAATGTTACCAGAAAGTGCAAAATTGATTACATAAGAGTTATTTTTATTTTATTTTGATTTTTCTTTAATTTGGTTTAAAAATATCATTGATAAGAACTGAATAATAAACAAAATAAAAAAATAAAAGATTTAATCGTTGCAGAAAATAAAACTATTTACTCATTTCTGCTCCCTACTGCTCTGGTAACAAATGGCAAAAATTCCAGGGAGTAGCCAGTAGAAGTAGTATATTTTTCACACACAAAATACAGTCAAAAGTAATGACAAACTCATTATGCCTTCCGTAAATAGATACCAAACTTAAAAAAAATCGGCTAATACAGTTTGTTGGTAAGAAAGACAATAACTTGAAAATAAAAACTCACATACGTGTTATTTTTCCTTAAAGCAATTTGTAAGCGAAGTGATTATACTGCTGCGAAAAAACTACTGCAAATAACAAAAAATAGATATTTCTTAACATTTGTAAAAATTGTAAATTGTTCAAATTAGTTTTCTTAATACGTTTCTTTAAAAGCTAGATGTTTTTTTAAAAATATTTGTGCACAGCTTTTTTGTACTAATTGTCCAATAGAATTTTGTATTTCTTTGTTCCAACTAATGAATATTAAAGACATTTAAAACAATTTGTTTTTATTTACTATTGGAATTGTCCAGGAAATTACAATGCTTGTGAAAAGGGTCATGTGTTTATTTTCACACATTGCCATGCTTGACTCAATCATTTCATTTTATAGAAAAAGAAACAAAATTATATCTGCATAAATTTTCTTATCACCATCAGACACTTTGTTACTAAATGTTTTGTGTTGTTGTGTGCAACACAAGGGAAGTATGAAAATATTATTAAACACTCAACAGTGTTAGACACTTAAAGTCATAAAGTTAATTTTACAGATTTATATAAAAGTTGCTTCACTAATAAAAATCTAAGAACGTATACGTGATGCTGTCGGACGAATTCGTCCAACTCGACAAATTCCTGGGTAGAAATTAGCTGTGTAAATTAGTCGTATAAAGCACAATAACGACGAAAAAATGACAGCTGTTATAATTTGTAGAGCTACTTACTGTTTGTGCAAAGAAAGAAAAAATACAAAAAATTTAATAAAAGAAGTAAAAAATTTTGTGAAAATCAATCATCTATGGGCTCTTGAAAAGTTCCAAGAAGATCTGACGTTTTCGAGGCAAATTGAGTTTAGCAATGAGGCCCATTTTTGGCTCAATGGTTATGTAAACAAACAAAATTGCCGCATTTGGGACGAAGAGCAACCTGAAGAGATTCAAGAGCTGCCACTTCATCCAGAAAAAACAACAGTTTGGTGTGGTTTGTGGGCCGGTGGAATCATCGGTCCATATTTCTTTAAAAATTATGCCGGTGCGAACGTAACCGTCAATGGCGACCGTTATCGTGCCATGATAACCCACTATTTGATGCTCGTGATCTCGGCGACATTTGGTTTCAGCAAAACGGCGCCACTTCCCACACATCGCATCAATCAATGGATTTATTGAGAGAACATTTCGGTGACCACATAATTTTACGTTTTGGGCCAGTCGCTTGGCCACTAAGATCGTGTGATATCACACCGTTAGACTTTTTCCTGTGGGGATATGTAAAGTCTAAAGTTTTTGCGGACAAACCCGCTTCGATTCCAGTTACCAGTCGAAATGCTCAAACGAGTCATCGAAAATTGGACTCAACGGATGGACCATCTGCGACGTACCAACGGTCAACATTTGATAGACATAATCTTCAAAAATTAATGCCAAAGAATGTTCTTTCAAATGATAATAAACATTCTCCTTAAATTGAATTTGAATTTTCTTTGTTTTTTTCTTTAAAAAAGTATGGAACATTGAAATGGATCACGCATGTTTCAGAATTTATCTTAGAACGGGTAGTATTTTGCACTTCAGACAGATCTGTGGGTATACCGATTTGATTTTTATATTTATTACTCTAATAATGAGTTACATGTTGTGTTTATTGGCCGGGTCCGCCAGAAGTAACCGCACACAACACTCAAGAAGACGATTTGATAAAAAGTTGTTGTCTTTAGATTTGTATTAAAAAGGCCGAAATTCCAATCCAATCAAAAGTTATGGATTTTTGACTGCGTTCTTGTGAAATGATTCAATGTGCGACGTCTTAATTATGTGCATTTTCATATCCACATATATGTTTTATTTTTGGCGACGATTATTCACGGCCAAAAATTCTTCGTTCGTCCCAGTTGTATTCCCAGCACAAATTATTTTTTTGTGTATAGATAAGGTGATTTTTCTCGTAGGTGGCTATTACAGAACATTTGTTCCTGTAGCCGCACGTAAAATAGATTTCCAAGCGCCTCGATCCTCTGCGCTTCTTCTCCAATTTCTGACACCAAATTTCGAGATGTCTTCCTCAATTTGATCTTTCCATCGAAGTTTCGATCTTCCACTTCTGCGTGAACTGTCAAAAGGTTCCTATTCAAATGACCTTCTAGCTGGTGCATCTTCATCCATTTTCACAACATGACCTAGCTAATGCAATCGTTGTAATTTGATACGTTTGACTGTGTCAATGTCGGCAATGTCTGCCAACGCAGATTGGTCCATAGATTTTACGAAGATTTTTTCTCTCAAACACTCCAAGTACTGCATCATCTGCTTTCGTAAGTACCCATGATTCAGAACCATATAATAGCACGGGTAGTATCAGTATCTTGTAGAGAGCGATTTTTGTCTGTCGAGAGGTGGCCTTGTTTTTAAACTGCTTACCTAGTCCAAAGTAGTATCTATTGGCCAGTATTATTCAACTTGGCTTTATCGCCGTTTACTGCCAGACCCACTTTGGCAGATTATTTTTCGATTTTTTCAAAGGTGGCAGTTACCACTCGCAATGTTCGAACCATGATATGTATATCGTCAGCGTAACCGAGTAACATGTTTTGTTTAGTGCATAGCGTGCCAGTTCTATTAACATAACCTTTTCTATCAGGATATTAAAAAGGTCACACGATAGACTATTGCCTTGTCTGAAACCTCGCTTGGTACTAAATGGCTCGGAGAGTTTTTTTTCTATTTTAACTGAAGATCGCGTATCAGTTGAGGTACTCCTGCACAGCCGTATTAATTTTGCAGGGATACCAAACTCAGACATGGCTTGAAACACCTTTGAGCTTATGGCGCTGTCAAAAGCAGTCTTGTAGTCGACAAATAGATGGTAGGTGGCGATCTGTTTTTCTTGCGTCTTTTCAGGATTTGAAGTAAGGTGAATATCTGGTCGGTGGTGGATTTGCAAGCTCTAAAGCCACATTGATTTTAATCTTTCACACAGTACGCTGGAAAGTAATTTGTATGCGATGGGAAGGAGACTTGTTCCTCTGTAGTTGGCGCATACTGTCTTGTCTCCTTTTTTGTGCACAGGACATAATATGCTGAGGTTCCAATCATCGGCTATGCGTTCCTCTAACCAAATTGAACAAACCAGCTGATGTATACACCTCATCAGCGTGTCGCAAAATGCTAAAATAAAACGACATTTTATAAAGTAATGCTTAAAAGAAATTTTATTTTTAACAGATTTTTTGACTTTGGTTTTGACACCCATTTAAGGCAGGCAGCTCACGAATAATATAGCCAGAGTACATTCACAGATTAGAGGATAAAAAGAAACTTAAACATAAAAATAGACATTCGGACCACGACCACAACTCACGATGTGTTTAAGAGCATAAGAAAGCTATGTTTATTAAGTAAATAAGTTTTCTTATTTGTTATTTAAGGTCCTGTAGGATTCTTCTCCTTGCATTACTATTATTGTAAAGGTGTGTGTGGTGATTTAAAATCTATTGCAGTTAATGTTTACAATTGTTAAGGAAAATATTTGTTCTTGTTTTTGGTTCCACACTCTATTTATTGTCTGTAAATTTTGTTTGCCAAATTAATTGGCAACATTTTGTTTATCATAGATTTCCATTAAATTTGAAAATTGTTTTCATTACCAAAGTTAATTTAACTTGAGAGATAAAATAGATAAATAAAAATGTAATAAATTTTTAATTTGTTTGGATTATGAAGTCAAATATGTAAAATCGAAATATTAAGATTATCAAAAATGCCTTAGTATTGTGTGTTTTAATGGACTATTAAAATGCAGATAAATATTAATTTGTTATGCACTCTCGATATGTTTGTAGAAAATCACAACTTTTTATCTATAGCTGATAATTTAAAACCCTCGAAAAGTTCATATTCTTAAGAGAACAAAAATGAAGACAACAATATTTAAAAAAAAAACAATTTATTTCACTCATATGATTAGAATCACCTTGCAGTTTTAATTTTTTTCAATTTGATTTATGCATTAAACTATTAGTAGAAGAATATTATAGCTTTCTAATAAACATTATTGGAACATCAGTTATAGCCCGTTCAGGCTGCCACGAAATTATGTAATTTCGTGATTTCGACCGAAATCAAGTTGAAATTACGCAATTTCGCATACATTTTACCATTGCCCAAATTAACTCATTCTACTTAATTTCGTCGAAATTAACTTGAAATTACCATAGACAACGCTGGTTTTGTAGAAAAAGTTACTTTTTTTGCAACCATGACCATATTTACAACCTTGAAAGTCCGTTTTGTTTGAAAAAAATTTTAAAAGCCAAATGAAATAATGGAAATATATACATAATTCTACATTAATTTTGTTGTAGTGTTGTTTTTAATATTCATATATATTTTAAATCAATACGAAAGTGTTGTGCGAGAGCTTTTTGCAAAATAATTTAATTATACAAATGTAACTAAACGTGATCAGCTGTTTCCGAAATTAACTCAGTATGAACACTTCAGATTTCGTTCGTAATTTCAGCTCGAAATTACTTCATTTCGTGGCAGCCTGAATGGGCTATTAAGTACGTTCAATATAATATATAGGTAATTCTTTGCCAAATCTGCCGATATTTTCACAATACTTTTGTTTTGACTCAAAATCACGAAAACATGTTAATTTGTCAATCTAATAACAAGAATATAAGTTTAAAATAATTTTTTTTTAATTTTTGGTTGTTTTTATGAAAATTTTTTTTTTGTGTTTCAGAAGAGGATTTTTGAGGGACTTGCGAAAATATTTATTTTTTTATTTATATTTAATTTAAAAATCGGTTTTGCATCACTTAAACTCACGATCTAGTTCTACCGACGATATGTTTCATCGAAAATTAGATCAAATTTTCAATATTCTGTTTTTCAAATACACCATCTGCGATTTGGCTAAAATTTTGCATGGTGGTAGGGCAAATGTGTAGTTTCAACGGGTAAAAATTTCAGTCTGGGTTTCGCAGTGTTTTGGTTGTTTTGATGAAAACAATTCTTTGTATTTCAGGATTTTTAAGGATTTTTTTTTGTTAAAATTTAATTTAAAAATCGTTTTAACGTAAAAATTTTGTTGAAATATGTTTAAATGTGCCTTCGAAAAAAATTGTTGCATCACTTAAATTCATGATTCAATTCTACCGAAGATATGTCTCGTCGATAGAACTAGAGTCTCCCTATTACGGTTCGCAAAATAAGACAATATGCGTCCAAATCATGTAACTGTCGGCACACCCTTTATTGTTATTATTTGCTATAGAGGCCATGGCAATTCCCTTTCTATGATATTTCTAGTGTCTACCTATTACGATTTAAAAAATAACGCAGTATACGTGAAAAACACGATACTGCTCTAATACACCTTAATTTTCACTATTTGTTATAAAGACTATATTAACACACCATCTGTAAAAATTTCAAGAGTCTATCTATTATGGTTCCAAAATTAGGCCATATTCATACAAATCACGTCAATGTCGGAACACCCATAGTAATACACCTTCTGTAAAATTTTCAAGAGTCTACTTATTATCGTTCAAAACTTAGGCCATATACTTGCAAGCGTCACTATCCGAACACCCTTTAATTTTTAGTTTAATTTTGTATAAATGTTTATAAAGCGAACATAGTTTTAATTACTGTTTGCTAATATTAAGTGGTTGCCTCCTATATCTCAAAAACTAAAGACGCAAATAATACGTCACTTTCGAAACACCCTATAAGTTTTAGTGTTTTTTGCTATAGCGGCCACGGTTGTGCACCTTCTGTGAAAATTTCAAGAGTCTACCTATTATGGTTAAGAACTTAGGCCATGTACATGCAAATCACGTCACAATCGGAACACCCTTTAAGTTTTACATTTATTTTTTATACTTGTTTATATAGCGAACTAAGTTTTGTTTGTCAATTTTAAAGTGTATGCCTCATACAGTATAAACACTACATCTTCTGTGAAAATTTCAAGAGTCTAGCTATTACGGTTCCAGAGATAAAGGCGCTGACAGACGGACAGACATATGGACATAGCGAAAACAATAGGGTTACATTTTTAACCTTTGGTTGCGGAACCCTAAAAAGCAACATTCAGACGAATTGATAACCTTCATCATTTTTTGAAGTCGGTTAAAAATACAGCTGTCGACAAAAAATTAAAAAATTTGGCCTTGTAAAAACAGTAATTAAACTGATTCTAATCATCTAATTGGGAGTGTGGGAGTGAGTGAAATTAATAATTTTGGAAACATTAAAAAAAAAATATTGATTCAATTTTAAACATTTATTTAAAACCCTTCCTTTCACTTTTCCACCAAAGTTCAATACTTTTATAATAACATCCTTTAAAATATCATTTGGTTTACAATTTTGTTTTAAATTTTCACTTTTAATACAACAAAAACTATTTTATTTTATATTTTAAATAAAGTATTTTATCTCTCTTGTCCTTTTATGAAATGTGTCCAAAACATTTGAACCTTATATGTGTGTGTGTGTGTGTTTGTGTATGTGGACAAATGTACAAATACCGCAATATTAAAAACCACAAAATGATACAGAGAAAAAAAAAAGTTAAACGAAAATATTAAACCACATGCCACCAAAATATATACAAGAACTTTTTGTACATAAAATAATACAGAGAATATTCATTTTACTGAGTATCAGCCAAAATGAATCAAGTTGTTTTTTTTCCCAAAT
>OX451218.1:84121288-84147639 GCA_949628195.1 Phasia obesa
ATTGCGTGGAAAATTGATCGAAGTTATAAAACTGTGTTTAGATATCGAAACCTAACCGCCTCGATAGGCTGATGGGTAGTGCGCCAGACTATTAGTCATGGTTTTCAGATATGGCGATTTCTCGCCAAGCGTGGCGATTTTAAATCTTATTTGACGATGAAATTTTGGTTTTGGCCAAATGGCGACTTTTTAGCTATTTTTAAAATAGTTGGCGATTTATCATTATTATTCTTCATCATTAGAAACTGAATTAATCAATATCAAAATGGATAACAAAAAAATAGAAGTTTAAAAGTTTTTCATATTTAAAGGTGATTTTACTTCTAGAAACTAGAAACTTTATTTAAAGTTTGCAAACATCTTTCCATTTTGAAATGTTGCAAGTCCTTATCACAAACTAAATTCCTTAATTTCAAAGATTTTTATAAATCTTAATATATCGGGCCGATATTGAACGTGAACCACACTTAAACATCAAGTTTTTTTCTGCATTTAATTTAAAATTTTTAAATTTCAGACTAACTCAATTTGAAGCATGGAAAGATACACAATCGAGCACCGCGTTAAACTCATTCAGTCTTATTATGAAAATGGGCGTTGAAATCAAAATGCATATCATATATATTTTTGGGTCAATTTAATCGTCCAAATGTGCGTACAATCGGAAAAATGCTGCAAAAATTTGAGCAAATCAGGTCTGTAGAAGATGTGAGAACACCAGTGCGTGCTCGTACAGCTCGAACTGCAGAAAATATTGCTGCTGTTCGCGATAGTGTGGCTGAAGAGCCTTCCACCGCAACTCGTCCTCGTGCCTAACAGTTGCACCTCTCACGCTCGTCGTCGATGAACATTATGCATTAAGACTTGCACGTACATGCTTACAAGGTGCAATTGACTCAAGAACTAAAGCCCCTTTATCATTCCAAACGTCGCACAGTGGCGCCCGTAGAGCAAACGAGGTTGCAAAAACCAAAATTATCATGAGCGCCCACGAAGTTTTGAATAAACCCATGTTATAGGAAACTTTTCAACGATTTCAAATAAGCCACTCTTAATAATATCACATTTTTAGTTTAGAAGATATAACCGTTCAAAGGTGACCGACTTTCGGTTTTCAAAAAAACACACAATTTTTAGTCAATTTGTTGCGATTTCAGGTGTAATATCACGAAAAATAGGTAACGAATCGCCATATTTTTTGTTTGTATTGATTGATGTATTTATTAAATGTATAATGATAAAAAAATAACTGTTTGCTTTGCGTTTCTCCTGGTAAATCACTATTTAAAAACTATCCGTTTTTTCACTATTTTTCAACTTTGACGGATAATAAAAAAAAAAAATCTATATTTTTCTATATTTGCCATATTTGCAAAACCTGTTCTTTGATTATTTCTGTACATTCAAAAGGTTTTATCTGCCTGTACGGCCCGTTTGGCTTCTAGAGGTAAAAAAGGTTAAAAAGACATGGTTGCAGAAATTGTATGGCGTCCATCCCTTATATGTTTTGACTGACAGTAGTTTTTTTTAGTAGTAAATTTTTGTTTAAATTTTTTTAGTAGTAAATTTTTAGGCATGGTAGCATAAGCCTATATATTGCAAAATAAGCATAATGCCTGGATTAGTCTACGACTGAAAGTTGGCGCAACAATTACTGAAACCACTAAACAATTTAAGTACTGAAAACATGGCGTTGAACAATTTAAAATTATTTGAACTGCTTAGAAAGTCAACCACACCAAAGTTTTTCACGGAAGATGCTTTAGAAGAACTTGATAGCTTATACGGAAATATTGAGAGAAGCGAAATAATAAAAAATAATTTTTATCTGATATATGCAAATATTAAGGCAAAATGGGTGAAATCTAATCGAACCATTCAGAACTTCAACTCCAAATACGAGGACTGGCTTAATGAAGACACCATCCAGGCTATATTGGCAGTAGATAAACCTACCACATCAACCAGAGGAGCAAAAGGAAGGACAAAAAAAAGTATTGAGGAGTGTTCAATTTTCACAAGAAAGAGGAAACTTGCCGATGCCCCCAATGACTTGACCACGAAGCATTAATCGGACGCGCTAGCTATATCTTTCGATGACGCTACAATATCGGACGGAAATATGTTTATGGCATCTGTTGTTCCTTTGCGGCTAAAATCTGTTGTTTCCCTACACTGGAGAAATCCACGTCCGTCATCAGTGCATTATTGCCGACCAATAATGTTTCAGTTTGCAAGGGAATCGGCAGACCTCATACGGACCACGGTGAAGGACATTGAAGAACAAATAAGCAAGATTAAGCCTACAAGGCTGCAAATTGGAGAAGGAAAATATATTGAATGCAATTATGAGTTCAACCTGACCATGGTTGACGGAAAAGTCGTAAACGAACTGACAGTAACAAAATCAACAATGTCATGCCCGATTTGCAAAAAGAGTCAGAAGAACTTTGGTAATTTAAACGATTATACAAATGAGGAAAATTACGAATATGGAATGTCACCATTGCACGCAAGGATAAGGTGTATGGAGTTCTTGCTAAAACTGGCGTATACCCTACCACAAGAGGAGGAAAACTTCGATGAAAATACATCAATAAAGGATAAGGAAAAGATCAGAAAGAAGCAAATACAGGATGCTTTTTTTAAACAAGTTGGACTAAAAGCAGACTGTCCCAAGCACGGATATGGTAACTCAAACGATGGAAACACTTCTAGTAGATTTTTTGAAAATGATAAGGCAGTAACTAGAATCACTGGAATTGACAATCAAAACGTGAAAAGATTGGGAACGATCTTGGATGTTTTAAACTGCAAAGAAAATGTCAATTCTACAAAATATGGAGAATATGCGTCGAAAACTGCATCTCTTTTAGCAGAAATGTATCCACAGAAGAAGTTGACCCCGACCGTCCATAAAATATTGGCGCATGGCAAAGATATAATTGAGTACCAGTCTTTGCCAATTGGAGAGCTTTCTGAAGAAGCACAGGAGTCTCTTAACAAATTTTATAAAAAATATAGATTGCAGAACACATTCAAAGCATCAAGGGTAAGGCAAAATGAGGACCTCTTCAACATGTTGGCATCCTCTTCCGATCCACTTTCTTCCCTGCGGCATGTGAAGGCACGAATAGAGTTAGAAAATAATTATAGTTTAGAAATGGTTAGTCTTTTAGATATACCTTCTCTTACGATTTGTGATAAATATTTTACAGAAAATTTAAAAAAATATTTAAAGAAATTTTTTTTTAATTTGTTGGGTAATAATTTAAAACATAAAACTCCAAAGAAAAAAAAAATAAAAACAAATTAAAAATGTAAAAATAATTTTTTTTATTTACCATAAAATTGATTTTTCTACTAATTTTAACTTTGATAACCCATAAGTAGGCCCCTACAAAGAGTAGCACCCTTTCCAAACGCTCGTTTCATAGGCTGAACAGTTATCTATCATATGATGTTTAAACTGTTTAATTATCTTATTCGGTTCAAAAGATATGACTTTTGCAACGAAAAAACTCAAATGGCGCCACTGTGAGTCGTCAGTGATCAGAATGCTGACAAGAAATGGCAAGAATGGATGATCAATTTTCGAAGAAAACCATGTTCAGTGATGATGCACTTTTTCAGCTCAGTGGATTCGTCAATAAGCAGAATTGCCGCATTTGGGCAAATGATAATCCAAGAGTGATTGTCGAATTGGTGTGCAACAATTGCCTGAGTGTTAATTCGCTTAAAAAGTTGAGAGCACAACTGCTTTTCTCAAGCAAATTTCAATTTGAATGTAAATAAAAAATTCAAATTCTATCAAACTTTGTCTATCTTTAAAATATTTGAATACAACGCTTAATATGAAATTAAAAAGTCTTAATTCGAGCGTAAGATTTTGTATTTGCTACATTGTTGACAAAACTAATTTCAAATCTCTTTTTTTTCGAGATCAAACTTGCTTGTTTGCTGGGCATACAATTACTTTCACACTAACTAATACGAGTGCATATTTGTACATATTAACCATAACGGAAGTTGTTATTTACTACTACAAAATACCACATACGACAGTATTGTGTCAAGTGTTTGTTATTGTCATTATCAGTATTGTTGTTGTTGTTGTTTTGAAGGAAAAGGCGTTATTTGTTGTCACAAACAAATATCACTTACCCCATTGTTCACATTTAAATGTATGAAGGCAGGGGAAGAATTTCTTTGGGTTTTAAATAAAAAACCTAAAACTGAATCAGGGAGACGTGTTTATTATTTAGGCGTTATTTAATTTAAAATCAAATAATAAAATTATTCGGAAAATAGTTAGAGTCTATAAATATAATAAATAGAGTCTGTTTTAAGAACAATATTCGATTGGATTTCATAATTCGTTTGTTTGGTAATTATATCAGTTTTAATTAAAAAAATTATTATTAATTACTGTATGAGAATATATTAATTACTTTTCAAATGATATTCAAAACAGGCACAAAACTCAACACTTATCAATTGGGTACTCAATATTATTTAATACTTTTGTTTACATACACCCAGAGAAAAAATGACACCATCCGTTATCAAAACGACCACATACGGTGTCGAAAGTGTATCGACCACGTTTGTACTCAAATTGTACACGGAGGTTGTCAATTCGACAACGAAATATTGACAACTAGGGATCGTTGAATTGACAACGAACGTGTACACTTTGACACCGTTTTGTTGTCGAATTGACACCATACCGTTGTCGATTTGTAAATGTTCATTCCTTTTCAAATTTGCAGATTGTAATAGATTATAAATTTTTAAACTTATCTTATTCACAAAATGTTTTTTTTAATTATAAGAACCAAAATATTAAATAAACTTAATTCTAAAATAAATTTATCTTATAAAAAATAATAATAATATTTAATATATATGCTCACAGGTCAATTTTTTATTTTCATCAGCATATTTCCTTTGATGATTCATTAATTGGTGTCATCAAATCTGAAATTATATCACAATAGAATGGTTCAATATCTTCTATGTAATTCATATCGCAATTTCTCTTACCTGGGTTAAAACTCCTCCGCTTTTTGGAGCAATATGACGCTAATGCATTGTTGGTGGTCTCATTATTTCTCCACCATAAGTCCAATTTGGTTAGCACAGACATCAATTTCGCACTGTGAATTTATATAAACATAAAAATAATAAGCCGTTTACAATCGAAACATTTTATTACCCATGTTTTCTTTAGGCAAATATCTTGTCACTTAACTCCCCTCGCAGACCTAATAGTGGCAGCACTTCCTTTAAAACTTTCTCCAGTCGTTTTGAGACAATCTTCAATAGAATATTGCTCTATATTAATATTTCAAAAAATGCGTATGGATAAATTAAAGGAAACTAACCCAAATGAAAAATATTTACTACTGTCAATTTGAGCACGTTCGTTGAGAAGTTGACAACACTCGTTGTCAATTCGACCACGTTCGTTTACAAGCTGACAACGTGCGTTGTAATTAAAGCACGGTCGTTGTCAAATTAAAAACACTCGTTGTCAATTAGACCACGTTGGTTTACAAGTTGACAACACCTGTTGTCAAACAAAAAAGACAACGAAAAGGTATCAAAGCGACCACATTCGTTGTTGATTTTGCAACGTCGTTTTTCCCTCAGTGTAATAGAAACGCACGGTTAACCAGAATTTTAAAGAAGCCATTTAATTTTCTATTTAATTTGTTTGTAAAACTGTAACGTTAAAAGTATAGATAACTACTTCTGAGTATTGAGTACTCAAAGAAATGATCAAAAACTCGGTACTCGATAGCCAGCACTAGTTCACAATGTTTTCTATAATGTCATATTATTATCTATATATCTACAGATATAATAAAAGTGTAACACAAACGTGTCTGTACATGAGATATTTTTTTTTTTAAATTATGTTTCTGATGCAGAATCGTAATTTTCTTGAAATTAAAATCGTAAGTCTTGCTGATTAGGTTGCAGCATATTTCGCTATTTCTGTCCTGACCAATGGCACGTTCAGATCTTTCTAAATGTTCAAGCGGCTGAAAACATTCGCAGAATCTGATTTTGGCGCTATTGAATTTTTTGGAACACTAAGTACTGATTAAAGCTTAAGATAAGAAAAATAAGTTATACAAAAGGTATAAAAAGTTCGTTTATTGACTATGCCAAATATTTTGGTAGTCGTGCTCAATATGATGCAATTAATAAATCGTGTTACTCTGCTTACTTAAATAAAATTCGAAATAATTTTGAGTCGAATCCAAAACCTTTTACAAGTTTGTCAACTCCAAAAAAGATCAATGGCATTGTTAGGAAGTATCAAAATTTTAAATCTGATCTGATCTGATCTGGTAAGTAATTTCTGATTCTGATGAAAATTACGATCGATCCAACTTTTATCAACTGTCAGAGATGTCATATTGAGCTATACCAATTCCATTTCTTGATGAATCAACAGTTTTAAGGAGTTTAAAAAAACGTAACATTTCATATAAATATGGTATGGATGGTATTCCGATTTGACTTCTTAACAAATGTGCTATGGCACTGGTAAAACCTATAATAATTTTCAATATATCATTGAAGTTTGGTTATTTTCCTAAAGTATGAAAGGATTCTTTGGTGTAAACCACAGAGGTATTGCTAAACTTAGCGCCATACCTAAAACTTTTGAAAAAAATGTTACAGATCACCTTACCCAACAAGTATCATCTATATTGGATCCTGCTCAGCATGGTTATATGAAGGGATTGTTCAAGTGTTACTAATCTTTTGAAATTAACAACGTTAGTCAATTGAGCGTTTGTTCAACAAAAACAAACTGATGTCATTTACACCGCCTTTAGTAAAGCGTTTGATAAAGTCAACCATAAACATAATAATTAAAATAATAATTTCACAGAACTTAAAACATTCGTTTTTACTTCCAAAGTAATTTCTGTTTCATCCGGTGTGCCGCAGGGAAGCCATCTGAGTCCTTTATTCAATTTTAAGAAATGTCAAAATTTATCGTGTAGTGAATTTTTAAAGCTTTTGGTTGAGATTTGTCGTTTTGGGACACTATTAAAATCAGGAAATTTTAGTAAATCGCATACGTTTTGATTGACTTTATACGATTAAAGGATAAAGGAATAAAGATTTTATATTGATTTTTTGTGTAACGCTATGTTAACAGCTGCTTATACCAATTTTTAGAATTTTATAATAAAAAATTTCTTTCGAAATTAAAAAAATGATTTTTTTGTTAATTTTTTTTTGTCAAAGAAAAATCAAAAAGTTTTTCAGAGTGATCATATAAATATTATATATCACTATAAAACTTACGATCTCTACTTTTATACTGTTTCTGAGTAATTGCCCATATTTATATATCTGAACAATATCAATATAAAATTAATTTTACAGTGGATTTCTTTCAAAGCAAAATAAGGACGTTGACGAAGTGGCGGGCACAGCTAGTTATGAATAAATTAATTATTCTCTGCTAAATTAAATACTATAAAGTAATAAATTACAAAAAATACTTTTATTAATATTCTTCTCTGCGACATAAAAGCTTTGGAAATTAGCAAAAAAAAGAAAAAAAATTCTCTTGGACGTTTTGTGGGGTGTGATTGGAGGGATGCCTTCCCCTGCCCATAATCCATTTCTTTTAATAATTACACTATTTTTGAAAATAATATTTTATGTCACCGCCCACAAAAGGGGGAGGGGCGAAAAATGGCATTTTAGAATCTTCAGGGTCCAAGGATAGGTTTTTGAACATTTGCTGGCTATAAAAGTTTCATTTGCTAAGCAAAAGTATGGGAAGACTTAAAAAAAAAATTTAAACTTTTTTCTCCTTGGTTCGATTTTGCTTGTTTTATAGGTTTAATAGCATATGCCAAGTTTTATTAATATACGCGCACCAGTAAATTTGTAGAGCAAATATAAACTAAAAAAAAAGTAATGTCCGGCTAGATTGTCTAAATACCACTAAGTATGTGCGACGTAAAGATATTTCACGGTGATCCTATTCTTCTGCAAAAAAATTAGATTTACTTTCTGATGTAACATTAACATGTGTTTCTTCCTAAGATGTCATACAAACGTCAAATATATTTTAAACGTATGGTAAAGTAAAAAAACACTTTTGATTTCTTCCTCGAATAAATAAATCTTCTCATATCTTGAAATATCTTTGTCTTTTATATTTGTCTGTATAGCGAATGTTGTATTCATTGAATTTTGTAAGGACTTTTTGATCATTTGTTCAAGTATTTTAAGCGTGAATGTGTTTATGTTCGTGTGTGATTTTGTAAACTCCTTGTGAGTAATTCAAGTGTTCTTAATGAACTTAATCGCGTATGTTTATTGCTTTAAATTTTAAATTGTCATCAGTTTGTCATTTTGTCACATTTTGCTTTATAATTGTCATTATGTCTTTGTCTATTGTATGTGACTTTGTCTCAGTTGAATGAGTTTAAGTGAGTGTTCAGAAGTATGTGTGTGTGTTGAATAGAAAGTGTGTGTAGAAGTATGTGATTGTTATTGATTTATAAGTATCCTTCGCCATTTAATTCAAGTCGTTTTATTAATGTCATCCGCGTGCTGGCGTTACTTTGCGTTCATGAATTTTAATTTGTTTGCAATTACAAGCACTCATGAATTCGATTTGAATTTTAATTTATGAAAAGAAAATAATTTGTTATTGAAAATAAGGAATACTTTTTTATATTGAATTCGAAAATTTAAGGCATTGATGAATCGAAATGTTCTTATGTATTTACAGTTAGAAATAGTTTATGTTTGATGATATAATTTTCTTTTTTTAACCGACTTCAAAAAAGAAGGAGGTTATCAATTCTGAACCGATTTTAAAATTTTTTTCTTTATTTGAAAGGTTATGCTTTCGGGTTGGTTCCATTTTAAAAACAGTTCATTATAATTAAAATTAAAGGGTGTCCTCATACAACATACATGTTTTTTACGTGTACTATGAACCGTAAAGGGCACCAAATTTAAATTTTAAAAAATTGCGTTTCGCTGTAGCTCCCAACCGCAGAAATTAATAAAAAAATAAATTTAAAATTTAAAGGGTGTCCCAATAGGTGACGTAATTTGACCTATTTGGGCCTATCTTTTGAACCGTTATAGACAAAAACTTGAAAATTTGACAGAATGTCGATTACTATGACCCTTATAGTAAAATGTATAAATATTCAAAATGTTAAATTAAAGGGTGCTCCAATAGTTCATTTAATTTGATGTATGTGGGCATATTTTTAAACAGTTGTACACAGACCTCTGAAATTTAAAAAGAACCTGTAGTCAGATAGTCAGCTATAACAAAAAGTATAAAATTTTAATTTGGAAATAAAAGGGTGTCCCAATAGTTAATATAATTCTATGTTTGTGGCCAAACTTTTGAACTTTTAAAGACAGACAGCTGAAATTTACAAGGAACCTGTATTGCAAAGTCCACTTTAGAAAGTATACAATTTGAATTTAGAAACTAAAGGGTGTCCCCATAAATTATGTAATTTGATCTATATGGCCCTATCTTTTGAACCGTTAAACACAAACGCTTGAAAATTAGGCAGAATATCCACTACTTTCTCTGGTATGATAACAATTATAAATATTTAGAATTATAATTTAAAGGGTGTCCCAATAGTTCATGTAATTTTATATATATGGTTAAACTTTTTAACCGTTATAGACAGATAGTTGAAATTTACAAAGAATCTTTGTGCCCAAATCCTCTATAACAACAGGTCTTTAATTAAAAATTGTAAATTAAAGGGTGTCCGAATAGGTGATGTTATTTGATCTATGTGAACCCATCTTTAAAACTATTATAGACAGAGGCTTGAGTGAAACTTTTGAACAGTAATAAGGAGAGCCTTGACATTCAAATAGTCTTTATTTTTTCCCCTCTAATTTTGGCGCATTTTTTATTTGGTTTAAATCTAATTATTACAGTTTACTTCTTACATTTTTATTTTAGAATTGGTGCCCTTCTATCTGTTTTGAAGTCGGTTTTTTTTTTTGCAAGAATTATGTTTCTTATAAATAGATTTTTTGTAAAGATCTTCTGAGAAGAAGGAAGAATAAGATTTTTATTTTTTTCTTTCTAACGTGGATTCGTAAGCTTTGGTAAATGCTTGGATTCAAGCTAAAGTTTTAAAAATCTGTATATATATTGTGTGATTTTTTTGAGGTTAGGATTTTCATGCATTAGTATTTGACAGATCACGTGAGATTTCAGACATGGTGCCAAAGAGAAAGATGCTCAGTATGCTTTGACATTTCATCATGAATAGACTTACTAACGAGCAACGCTTGCAAATCATTGAATTTTATTACCAAAATCGGTTCGAAATGTTCAAATGTGACAAATTTTGTTCAGCGATGAGGCTCATTTCTGGTTGAATGGCTACGTAAATAAGCAAAATTGCCGCATTTGGAGTAAAGAGCAACCAGAAGCCGTTCAAGAACTGCCCATGCATCCCGAAAAATGCACTGTTTGGTGTGGTTTGTACGCTGGTGGAATCATTGGACCGTATTTTTTCAAAGATGCTGTTGGACGCAACGTTACGGTGAATGGCGATCGCTATCGTTCGATGCTAACAAACTTTTTGTTGCCAAAAATATAACAACTGAACTTGGTTGACATGTGGTTTCAACAAGATGGCGCTACATGCCACACATCTCGCGATTCTATGGCCATTTTGAGGGAAAACTTCGGAGAACAATTCATCTCAAGAAATGGACCGGTAAGTTGGCCACCAAGATCATGCGATTTGACGCCTTTAGACTATTTTTTGTGGGGCTACGTCAAGTCTAAAGTCTACAGAAATAAGCCAGCAACTATTCCAGCTTTGGAAGACAACATTTCCGAAGAAATTCGGGCTATTCCGGCCGAAATGCTCGAAAAAGTTGCCCAAAATTGGACTTTCCGAATGGACCACCTAAGACGCAGCCGCGGTCAACATTTAAATGAAATTATCTTCAAAAAGTAAATGTCATGGACCAATCTAACGTTTCAAATAAATTTTGCAAATTTTATGCGTTTTTTTTTTAAAAAAAGTTCTCAAGCTCTTAAAAAATCACTCGTTATTTTTACTTTATCATACATAGTATAAGGTAACGTGTAGTAGTCATGAAAAAAATCGAGGTCGGGAATTCGACGGATTTATACGTTTTGAGGTCTCCTGAATCCATTTTGGATGATTTCTGTGGGTGGGTTGTTCGGTTTGTATGCCACTATTTTTGTGGAGTTTGGACATACCATTTAACATATCAAAATAAAATTGTGCCTTTGGTATACGGAGATGAAGAGCTGCATGGTTTTTGGGCATATTTGGAAGGGGGCAAGCATAGTTTCCTTACCCTCAAATTTTGTGAACGCTCTACAGGTCATACCGTTTGGCATATCAAATTGAAATTAAGTACGTGCCTTTGGTTTATGGAGATGAAGAGCTGTATAAATTTTGGCTATAATCGGAAAGAGGAAAGGGGTAGTTTACTTAACTCCCCAAACCAAAAATAATTAATTTTTCGATTCTAATATACTTTGAACTTATATTCTTTATATAATATATGCATAATAATATCTGTTTCCATTGTATATGGTAAAGTTGAATGTAGGCCACTCCAGATTTAATGCGTTCATACACAGCTAAACGTGATTGCTGATTTTTAAATACGAAACATTATATTGTAATTTGAGAATTGGATTTCAATTAAAAAAGTATTAAAATATTGTATAAATTTAATTCAAAACACTTTCATCGTATATCACTGATACATTGAAACGTTGTGTATTTAACAAGAGTGGTAAGTATTGCTGTCTTAATGCCATTATATGGTCATACTAGTTTTTAGCTCCCAAGAAATGATATCGAAAAAGGCAATATGTTTGTTGGTCTTTCAAAAAAGGCATCCACTTATATAATTGAGTTGCCACTTTTCTTTTTTTAGGACCTGTCAATGTTAGGGCTACAATCACCTAAGATTTAAATTTCTTGATATTGAAAGGGCACTAAGTGATGTAAACCCACAAAAGACCAGTACCAAGATGTTGTTTAAGTTAAACCGAATAGCTCAACCAATTATTCTTTTTGTTTTTAATGCCATAAAAATACTTAGATGGCCTTGACGCTAGCCTACGTATTATGGCTGTCATACGCAAGCCATTCTTGCTTACTTCATGCGAAGGTTGGATAGAGAGTGGTTTCGAAAAAAGCAAACTATTTGTTAATCATTTGAAAAAATGTATTTGTGCCGAATATTCCTTCTAATTTAGTTGAGTTGCCACCCGTAGATGTGGAAGCATTAAGGGCAGCTTCTAGTTTTAACTTTAAGAAGGCCTATGGTTTCGCTAAAACAAGTAACAAGATGAATGGTCCAGAATGGAAAGTTTCTCTGATTATTCCATGATTTCTAAGCTGGGAAAAGATCACACGAAGGAGAAATCATACAGACCAATAAGTCTATTATCAATATAATAAAGGCTTACGAGGAAAGAAAATAATCTTCTGCGCTTTTCTTAAATATTTCTCAAGCTTTCGACAAAATATGACATGAACGCCTGGTTTAAAATTTAAAGCAAAATTTGCCCCCAATTTTTAATAAGCTGTTAAAAAGTTAAGTTGCGACCAGTTACGTAACTTTATACTTAAAGAAGGAGGTATTTTAAGCTCGCCTAAACCAATTAAAGCTAAAGTTTATTAAGGTAGTACTTTGGAACCCATTTTATATTTGCTATACACATTAATCGACTCCGTACATCAATATTTGCTGACGAAAATGTTTTTATCATCATTCATGAATCATGAAAGTCTACAAGTACCATTCTAATACTTATAAGGCCATATATCTTATTTGGAATTGTGGTTAAAAAAATGGAGAATACACATTTTATGGACAAAACTGTAGTCACATAAAACTTAGACTCAGGCCCTCCTAAGCGAATAATAACAAAATCATACTTCAACACTTAAAAATTAAATAGCTCGGTATACATTTCGATAGACGCTTAACCGGAAAATTCGCATTCTAGCAAAATTTACACAAATGAAGTTTCTTCATTTGCTTCTTTTTTTGTAATTCGATTCCTAAATGATTATGATGTTATGCTACTCCATTATAGGGTACTGAATCAGCTTTAAATATAGAGTTCTAAAGAATCTTGAAACCCATCCAAATCAGCTGACTGTAACGACTAAAAGAAGGCTTAACATCAGAGTGTATCATACAGCTTTTATCTACATAAGTATATATATTTTTAATTTTTAGGGTTCCGTTCCCAAAGGGTAAAAACCTAACCCGATTGTTTTCGCTACAATATCTGCCTGTCTTTTCTTCTTTCAGCACCTTCTATCTCTCGAACCGCAGAAGGTAGACTCTTGAAATTTTCACGCAAGTTGTATTACTGTGGCCGCTATAACAACTTATACTAGATTTTAAGAGTGTTCCGAAAGTGACGTATTATTTGTGTATATGTCATTAATTCTTGAACACAGTAATTAAAACTATGTTCTCTATATAAAAAACTATAAAGAAATAAACCTAAAAGTTAAAGGGTGTTCCGACAGTGGCGTGCTTTGCATGAATATTACATAAGTTTTTGACAATAACAGAAAGACCCTTGAAATTTTCTCAAAGGGCCTTCATAACAAATAATAAAAACTAAAGGATGCTCCAACAGTGACGTGCATTCTATGAATTTTATATATATTTTGAATTGTCTTAGGTAGACCCTTGATATTTATATAGAAAATATAATACCAAGGACGATATAACAAATATTACTAAAATATAATGGATGTTCCGTTAGTGACGCGATTTTTGCTAATACTAGTTTTTTTAACCATAAATTTATACAGAGTGAGTAAAATTATGTCCGCTATACCGAAAAAATATAAAATAAAAATTAAAGAGTGTTGCGAAAGTAACAAAAATTTACGTAAGTAACCTTATTTTTAAACTAGAATGGGTGGAAAGACACATTAAACCTAACCAGATATTTATTCCCTACAACAAGCAAAAAAAAAATAAAACCAAAAATTAAAGGGTATTAGATATTGACACGCACTTTTGACCTTATATTTGATCACCAACAGGCTTGGACTTAAAATTTACGCAGATTATATTTTACAACATCTGCTGTAAGAACAAGTAAGGAAAATAAAGAAAAATGAAAGCGTGTTCCTTATAAACGTTATGAAAGAAACTTGATATTTACACAGGGAATTTCTATGGGGTGCCTCGGTGGGCTAGTAAGTGTGTTAGTCTATCAGTCTGGGATTGTGGTTTCGATTTTCTCCAAAGAATTTGGAATTTTTCACAACAAGTTGGCAGGAAGACCATGAAAGAACTTGGAAATTATATACGTGCCTACAAATGGTTAACTGTATTAACTGTACAGGTCACGGACTCTCAAGTATTATCTGGCCAAGTAAAAAATATCGCGATAAGACGATCTTGCAGACTGTGCTTGGAAAAAGGCTAACACAAAAAAAGGATTTGCATCATGGACAGACATATATTAAAATGGCGATGCTGTAGAGACCTTAGCCTTAAGCAAATGTTAGCAATTACTATAGACTCTGTGATGAGGAATAATATCGACACGTATCTGTCACCAGTCTGAAATCACTATATTCGAGAGTAAAATGCTAATGACAGTAAAAGACTCAACGAAAGTAAGGTATTCGTAAATTTCCAGTTAGATAGCAGAAATCATTGAGGAACGAAGGGGGTCGAAAAAGTTACCATTAAGTTAGTGGTAACCCCTACAAAATAATAATACACATGGTATTTTGTACTATGATGTAGTACGAAAATGAGTTTTTAAAAGTATATATTGAAGGTAGTGCGGAACCCTACGTATGTGAGTCTGACTCGCACTTGACTAATTTAGTTACTTTTACTCTTAGTCCTAAGAATTTTTTTTTTATATTTTATTTATTGTATCTTCAATTTATTTGAACTCACAAAAATTACTCACATCTTAAATTTAAAATAAAATGAATAAGTGCTAGTCAATAAAAAAAAAATGTATGTTTCACGGTTTTTGCAATCATTTGCGGGTCATCCCTCTAATATATGGCGAAGGAAAGCAGTATCTCTACTTTCTAGTCGAATGTAACCAGGAGCATTAAGAATGTTACGCGCCAAAGGATTTGGATGTGTTTCAAGCTTCTTGAAATACGTTACAACATGTTTCTCTTTTTATGATTTAACTGTTTGCGAATTTAGATCTTTGTGGATATTACAGTTTTTGATATACCCGGGAGCAACTGTGATCATTCGTAGAATCTTATTTTGGCGCCTTTGAATTTATTCAACATTGCTAGCTGAGGCATTGCCCCATAATTGAATCCCATAACACCAAATTGGTTTAAGGATCGACTTGTATAGTAGAAGTTTGCAATCTAAGCTGAGGGTAAAGTTTTTGCCAATATGCCAGTTTAGTTGGACTGCTTTTAACTTCATTTGTATTAACTTGGATTCTATGTGGCTTTTCCAAGTAAGGCGCCGGTCAAGATCTATACCGAGGTATTTGACGTCTAACAGCAGAGGTATTATTTGATTATTTATGCGAATAGGGGGCATTAGTCCCTGTAGAAATAAGCACTTATTGTTAGTTCAAATATTGTGAAGATACACTAGATAATATGAAAAGATGAAAGGTTCAAATTTGATTAAATTTTTAATTAACTTAATTGTATATTTAATTAACAATGAATAAAATAATAATTGAATTAATTAAAATTCAAATTTAAGTTGTATCTGAAACTTATTAAAACTTTTAATTAGAGCAAAAATTTTTTTCTGAGAAAAATTAATTTTGAATTCTTTGTTTGTATTGTTTATTAGGCGATTTGCATAGCCATTCAAACTTGATATCGTTACTAAGAAAGAAAAATATGGTTTGGTCAGCTAATACTACAATTTCAAATAGTACAGGAAATCATTCTAACCAATCCAATCATGAAATCAAATAGTAATTAAAAATTCTTATTAAAAGAATTTTGATTCACTGACAACAAATAATAATTGCTGCAAATTTCGAGAAACCGCAAACCAAGTGCTGTTGTTGATATTGTTGTTTCATAGAAAATGACATCAAATGAACTTGTCACAGAGAATAACAAGTGAACTTTATTTTCCTATTTTTTTGTTTTTAAATAAAAAATCTCTTTCACTGAACGATGACAACTTGAAATTGCTAAAAAATGACAAATAAAAAGAAAAAACTAAATAAAACAAGGAAACATTCAAGAGAAGTCATAGCAAATGTATACAAATAATAACAAACACAAGAGAACAAATTAGAAACTCCGCAAAAAGAAACATAAAAACAAGGCCATTTACCACAACATGTGCCAACTTTAAAGTTCTAGCATAGAAAGGAAAATGAACAATAACACATTCATCTTTACATTAAAATAAAAATATGAAAAGCAAAGGACAATATCTATTACTTTTCAAAGACAAAAGCATAAATACATACACACTGTGGCAACAGGACATACATACACTTAACTACAAATGGGTGAGTATAAAAGATAAACGAACAGAACAAAACAAAACAAAAAATTATAAATGGGTTTTACAAAAATTGTTCTTGTTTTAATAAAATCTTCTTTGTTTTATTAGGGTTTAAAAATTCAAACAACAACAACAACATCAACAAAGAATAATATTATATGGACTTTTTTTTTTGCAACAAACAAACAATTTACAAAATATTTACTAGTTCTCCTACAAGTAAAGTCTTTAGGAAGGAATGTAATGGTGACAGATGTTTAAGTATTTTGCTTTTATTATTTTATTTTTGGTCCATTATTTGTAGACGTGTAATGTAATGATTTATATTTTTATAAATGTTTATATTTATATTTTTACGTAGATGTGTTGCTGTACAAATGTCTTCATAAAATTTTCAAAAGCACTAGTGTGTCAATATTTTATCCTTAGTGATATGAATAAAAGTTTTAAGGACTTCATTTTAAAATATTAAATACCAAATAATAAAAGTGGGCCCTAGCATGCCCTAAGTCGTGTTAGATTTGTTTATAAAATAGGGATATGCCAGATACTAAAGGACATGCTTTATTAAAACATTAAACATTTTTATATTAGTTGTTAATAAATAATTAAAAAAAAGAAACCGACTACAAATGACAAACAGTTCTCCTTCGAGTCTAAACTAAATATTTCATAGGGAGTAGAAAATAAAATAATAAAAAAAAAAATTATAAGAAATATTGGTTAAACATTAAAAGTTAATTTAACGTCTTTTATGGGGACACACTTTAATTTGTAATTTTATTGTTTATATTTGTAGCTACATCGAACAAAGTAATACTCACCCACCCTGTAGTGCTTCGGCGGGCTAGTAGGTAGTGTGGTAGTCTACAAGTCCGCGGTTGTGGGTTCAATTCCCACTAAAGACTACGATATTTTTCGCTACAAGTTGGCACGAAGACCAAGAAGGAGCTTGGATATAACATGGGTTCCTATAAATTGTTAACTGCTTTAGTAACAGTTCACGGAAACTTCAAGTATTATCTGAACAAGTTAAAAATCGAGTTAAGACGATACTTGAAGACTATGCCTGGAAAAAGGCTAAGACAACAGAGCATATTTTGTGTCTATGTCCAGCAGACAGGCTAACATATAGGCTTTGGACCATGCATAGGCAGACATATATTAAATGGTAGATGCTGTGAAGACCTTAGTCTTGGACAAATGTTAGCCATTACTATAGACTCTGTGATGAGGACATGTATCATTCGCCCGTCTGAAATCATTAAAGTCGAGAGTGAAAGGCTAGTGAGAGCACAAGACTCAATAAAAGTAAGGTAGTCGTAAATTATTAGTAGCATGCCAGAAGGATATCAGAAATCATTGAATTTCGAAGGGGATCGAGAAGGCAACTATAACACAGCACAACAAAATAAAAAAAATTTCATGTGCTCTTAAAACCACTATATAATTTTGATGTATCATGACTACCTTTGTACAAAAATGGTAAAATTTTTAAATTCTATGGATAGATTTTTTTTTAAAAAATTTTTTTTTAAAATTGCAATTTTTTTGAGACGTTTCTTCAAATAATTAATGATAACTCAAAAACTACTAGTCCGATATTATTAAAATAAATTCAGAAAAATTAAGATTTGCATAGCCTTTAATTCGTCTATATATCGCGTTTCAATCGGATCAATAGTATCGGAGTTATAATAAAAAACTTAAGAAAAAAATATATTTTTTACGTAAAAATGGCAAAAATTTTCGTTTTAAAAAAATCATAAAAAATCGAAAACGGCAAAAAACTTCCAGATTCATTTTTTTATCGCATAGCGACATATAATAGCAACAAAATGAGATATCGACCATAAAAATCGATTGATTTTTTTCGAATTTATTCACATTTTAGTGAATTCGCTCATTTTCACAAAATTTTAGTTTTTTGCTTGATATACGCATTATAGCGGGTTTTCAAATGTGTGAAAAACATAAATTTTCCAATTTCAAGGGGTGCATGTTGGATTAATGTTAGATTTGATGAGAAACTTCCACCCACAAAATTTTAGTCGAATTCGACAACGTTAACACGTAGCGCATAGGCCCCAAATCTGAAAAAAAGCGTTTAAATCGAAAATAATTGACAAATTTTTAGTTTTTGCAAAATTAACGCTATTTATTTCCCCTTTTGCAAAAAAGTGGATCCTGGTCCTTAGGGCAAACACAATGAGATTTACAATAAGCTACATATCTTTTAAATCGGTTAAACAGTTTTCAAGTTACTTGCCGAAGGCAATTGACAAAAAAATGTAACTAAGTCAAATCGATGGAATAGATCGAAAATGCATTTCATTGTTTTATTCATGTATTTTCTTTTATTTTGTATTTAAACAGTTGGGTTAAATGTTTTATTCTTTACATATGTATATAGAATAAGAAGCTTTATTATATTTCAAAAGCTAAGAAACGAACTTTTTCCATATGGGTGGAACTACGCCCACTTTTGTAAACATGATTTTATATAGACATAATAATTTAATGTGTTGTTCTGCCCACTTTTTGTGTCATAATATTATATAAACAGAGCAAGTTAAGGTGGGCGTAAAGTTTCAGTAAAATAGGTTGAATGTAAGTAATTGAAAAACATATGTCTTTTAATAGGCAACGCTCCGCCCAATTTCTGCATAAAGCTTTGTATGGTCAGAGCTAATTAATGTGTATGCAAATCGGTTCAAAAAAAGTGACTGCAATCTTTATTTAAACTTTGCTCAGTCCTTTTTGATAATTTTGGGTTGAATGACAGAAATTGTACTGCTGATTAGGAAACGGGGAACGGAAACAGAGGAACCTAAAATATAAGAAATTTTTAAAATTTAAAACCAATTCTCTGAATGTCAACTCAACGTTACACATTTACCTATAATCTTGTCAAATCTTAGCAAATATCGTTGGCATACCTTTCGGTGAAGACCGTCGTAACTGGCTGATGGTTTAGTTCGTTTGACAGCATTTTCAAGCTGCGTTTAAAATAGTACTGCAAATATTTTATATTTAAGATATTTCTACTTACATGAGAGTTCTGAAATTTCATATTATAGAATTAAAAAAGGCTAAAAAAACAAATGATAGTTTAATTTTTTTAATATGCGTTTAAATTTTGAAATTAGGCTTAAGTTCGTTTTATTCTCTCTAAATTGAAATATGTTTTTATACATATTAGGTGATTAATTCTTTAATCTGCGTTTGGTTTGTTAAAGAGATTATGTTTACAACTTTGTTTACAATTTTTTTTATTTTTTTCTTTAAAATTATTCTCCTAATTTATATCAATAAATATTCTTTCACCTTAAAGAGAATAAAACGAATTTAAGCCTGACTTCAGGTGATTAATTAGAAAACAATATTTTCGACGCAGGATTAGCAGAATGCAATGCATTTTCTGGATCGATATATCCGTCTTAAGCATTATTCGCATCTATCTACTTTAAGTTGTAAACATCATCTGTTTAACCAACCAAACTCAAATAAATCAATACCAGAAATTCACATTCAATCATCTTTCGTTAGTTGGTAAGAACGAAGTCTACCACAACTCAAAGCTTCCCTCTTGTTTTTTATTGTTCTTAGATATTTACCACTTTATATTTGTTGTTGCTTCAGCCAACCTTTGGTTGGCAATGAGAGCATTATTTGTTTTATCCCAATATCTTTTGTATTAGAGTAGTTATACACTCACGAAACTGTTAGGCTCGGGAGCAAAGGCGTTTGCATTTATTTATTAATTTTCTTAAAAGAGATTGCACATTTATTGTTAAGTTTGATACTGTTTGTTTTCATTATATATTTTTTTTAAGACATTACGCTATAATCTTAAATTTTTAAAATTTGTTATTTTAAATTTTATTGTTTTCCAAATATTGTTGAATCAAGGCTCAATAAAATAACTTTAAACTTTTATCCCAACATTCTATATAAACAAAACTTTGTTAGGTGAACATGTTTGCTCGATGCCCTGCGATTTTTAATATTGAATAATTTCTTTTATTCGTATTGGCTATAGGTTTTCTTTAAAATATATAAAAATTACTAACTACAACCGATATCTTAAAATAGAAATCTGATCATAAATACGTCCAAAAAACTGACTAAGGTCTGCCAAAAAAAAAAATCGAGGTCAATTTGCTACCAAACTAAAATAGATAACACAGAGATGTGTGTTTTTTTTAGATAATTTTGAGCATTTACTAAATTTAAAAAAAATGTATACCTACGGTGCCACCATGTACAAATCTAACCGAAAATACCTCTGGTTATCTCTGTAAAATACCGTTAATAGTTGTGCATGATCTACCAAATTATATCCAAAATAAACCACTGTGGATTGTAGTTAAGTGCCTTGAAATAATGGCCAACTGGATAACAAAAACTTATTATGAATTATTTATGTGTGTATTTAAAAAAGAAATTTATATTATCTTTTTTTCTCCATAAAGTTCAATATTATAAGTGTCCCCAAGAGACATGTTGAAATGTAATTAGTTTTTAATTTAAAAATGATTTTTTTTTTTAATGAAAAGAAAAGATTTCTTAAGTTGGGTTAAATGTAAAAAAAATCTAAACAAGAGTATCACGTAAGGTTCACAAAAATAGGGTCAAATAATTAAAAAAAAAATTAATTTTAATTGCTAGTCAGTTTCACAGAAATAATTAAATTTTAAAATAAAATAAAAATGTAAATTTTACGTGACAGTTTTCAGATCAATATTAGGAAAATATTTGAAAATATCATTGCAAGTGACCCAAAAAATATTTATTTAGTAAAATGTTCAAATACGAACATGTTAAAACACATTAAAATTTAATAACAAACACTTGTTTTATTTCCGCAAATGGAGTGGGAGGAAAAGGAAACGGAAACCAGCTAAACAAGCAAGTAAATGAAATCACACAAAAATAATCTTGTGTTTTTTCTTTCTCTTATTAACTTAAGCAGCTCAACTTCCTTTACGCACACAATCAGCCACAAAACACTCTAATTTATGAGCTCTTATTCAGTTAATAGAAGAAGAAAAAAAAAACATGAACAGAAATTAAGACGGGTATCACTGATGAGCTGGTGGTAACTTAAACAAGACTATGATATTCTCATAAAGTTGGTCAACTCAAATGACCAATAAGAAAAAAAAAAAAAAAACAAAAAAAGTTCTACTGCACAGAAAAATACACGGATATTAAGGAAGTGTTATGTAAGAAATTTTTGTTTGTTTTAGTAGAATTTTGAGTTCTTGTTGGTTATATTGAGTTTGTCTTAAGGGTTGTAACAAGAAAGGTCATTTAAGAAAATATCAAAATATGTATGTATGTAAGTCTAAATGGAAATATTCGTGTATTTTGTATATTCATGCGTTGTCACTTATCACCATTTACATGTTTCACAATTTATTATAGTATGTTTATATTATAAACATAATTATGGTTGTATTTTACAATGTTATTTTTCGTAGGACGAAAATCTGTTCTAATGACAACAATATTATTATTATGGTTCAAATAATATGGTTTAAATATAACCATATAATTCAACCATAACATGTTGCTCTCAGATTATGGTTTTTTCTTTGTGTGCAGCAACTAAAATTCGACTTAACTTTGTTTTTCCCTTTTAAAATAAAACAAGTTGTGTATCTTACAAAAACACAAGACGTTGTTAAAATAAAGAAAGAAGGATCAAAAGGAAAAAAAAATATTAAAACGAAAATGTGTTTTTTTATTTTTATTAAGTGTTTAAGTTTGTGGGTAGAAGCGTGATTTAATTGAAATCAATTAACATTAATGAGTTGGTCATTAAGAGCGGATTATGTATACTTTTGTACAATATAAATGAGGAAGTGTGTGCGTGTTTGTCTGTTATTTTGAAAGTATAAATTTTATTATTCTTTGACTAAAATAAATATTTAATAAGATAAATCACAACTTAACAAAAGTTAATGCTTATAATGTTTAAGTAATATGAGATATTATGGAGTAAGAAAGAAAGATCCCTCCATAATGGAGGGAGAAACTTAATTGATGCACTTAAACACTACCAACAATTTTTAAAGTAACAAATTTTTCCGTTTTTAATACTTAATCATTGAATTGGAAGTTTTTCTCTAGAAATTTTGTATGATCTTTCTGCAGTGCGGTTAAATAGAATAAAATTCTTCTTTTAAACCGAATATAATCACGGCTATATACGAGTGGGTTTTGGCACTTTTAAACTTCATTATAAAGTTTGTCACTTGTTTTCTGATATTCGCTTTAACCAATGACACCCTTAGATCCTTGTGAGTGTTCGACTTATTAATGTATCAGGAAGCGGATGTGATCATTAGTGGTTGCTTCTTATTGAGCTGTTTTAATTTTTTTTAAGTTTGGCGTAGTACTTTACTAACAAGGCTAAGAATAGAGTTTTTGATCAGAGTTATTCCACCTTTTCAGGTTTAATGAACTTAACCATTTTAGGATCTTTGTTCGCATAACGCGAGTTCCCTGTGCTACTATGAATTCTGATCCACAATAATTCACAGCTGATCCCCCTTTTGGTAGTTGGTCTACTGCTACATACCCTGATGTGCTTATGTGTCCCCTTAACCTCATCAACGTTACCCCATTAACCGAGGCACACATTTTAACGTAAGCTAACCAACTAATACTCTTTTAAGCACTTGCACGCAAATAAAAAACATGGTAGAGGTAACCATAATCTAAGAGTAACATATTATGATTGAGTTATATGGTTGCATTCAAAGCATATTATTGTTAACATAATAATACTACTACTAAAAATAATTTTTTTTTTGTGGAACAAGATTAACGTGAGTACCTGCCAACTCGGCCTAACCTCACGGTGGTCTTACCACCGAGTGAAACTTAGGCGTAGACTAGCGCCCCCATTGTGTAGTATAACAACACTTTACGATTGCCACCAATCGCTTTTTGTGTTAATACAGTCACAATGAGTAGCAATTTATATAATATGGCAAGCTTTTCCAAGGCAAGATCCACATTATAACCTCTTGCTTAGGGGTTTGGAGACTATCCAAACTCCGTCTGTTGAGAGTTCAACAGCACACTTGATCGACCTTGCACCTTACCTACATAAATCGATCTTAAACCACAACCACCACGTGTACCCCCGAAGGGGACCTCACCAATAACCGGTCACAGAGAGGATAGGCTCTCTGTGGGGCCACCGATTCCCGTGGTACCAGTCCTTTGGGCACTGGTCGGGCCTCGAAGAGGACCCGTGTTAAAACAAGAGACCTTTTGTTCCAGATTTAGGCTCTAGGAACCCTAGCGTCTGGTGCCCCTATTTTCCCCGAGTGAACCGCGTCAAAGCATTTGCCATATTCCTGCAGTGACAATTGGAACCCCCGGGGGTACTACTAATAATAATAATATAATAATAACAATAATAATATACTGTTGTCATACCTGTCGTACTATTTTAAACGCGGCTTGTTAGTGATGTCGAAAGCGCTCGCCAAACGTATCAAACCAACAGCCAGTGACGACGTTTTTCACCGACAGGTATGAGAGTAGTATATCATTTGCTGGCGGAAGAAATCCAATCAATTTAATAATAATAATATTGTCATATTACAACCATATTATTGTCTAACTTAAAAATCACATTTTAAAATATAAAATTTTATTGTGAATAAAAATAAAATATATATAGTGGTATTTATTAAAAACATACCTCATTTGTTTATATAAACATATCTTATAATCAAACATACAATTATTTATTACTTAATTTTTTAAACATTCAATATGAGAAATGTCTCAATTCATGAATAATTAGTTTTTGAAGAATAAAACCTTAAAATTAGATTCTAATAATTTAATAAAACTACACACCTCAAAACTAAACTTCAAAAAACCAAACATTATTTGTTTGCTTTGAGTCATACTTTGGTTACATTCGAGCAAACTTATCATAATTTGTTTACTAAATATATATTATGGTTATAAATACAAAATTTTTTTGTTTTAGGTTTAAAAATTATATTGTTAAAACCAACCATGTTGCATTTTTGGTTTCAGTAACGATTTAGTGATCAAATGGTAAAAAAAATTTGTTTGCCGTGACCACAATAATGATTAATAACTATCAGTTGTTTATCGCAACCATATATTACTACAGAGAACATAAGATTGTTGTTGTAACCACACCATAAACATGTTTTTTCTCTGCATATTACTTGCAAAGAGCTCTTACTGTACCGAGGGACAGCAAAAAATTCAGCATGAAGAAGTAGCTCGTGCTCACACAGATTTCGGTCGTTTGTTATTATGCCAGTACTGCAAAGTGATTATCCGCTGCTATTGGCTTTCTGTAGTAATGTGCCTTGAATACAAACAATATATCATGATTAAATTATATGGTTGTTGAAACCATATTATAATTAAATATATTAAAAATATTGTTATGTTAAAACCATATTCTTGTTAACTCTGATAACCTGAAAAAATATTTTCATATTATAATAAAATATGACCATAATATAAAAAAAAACGTATGTTATGATCACATATAAACATTATATGATTAAATTAAACGAATATAGTAATTAAAATCTACGAAATGCTGTATAAACCCGTATGTTTTAGCATTCTTGATAATAAAATTTACAATTATTTATTATTTTGTTTATTAACGTTGTTTTTTAATCTTTTTCTAAAAACACAGATCTTTAAAATCCGATGATTAAAAACAAGTATTATTTGTCACTCTTTGGTTACATACGAAAACACTTAATATATTTTGTTTATTGTTAATAAATTATGGTTAAAAATGATATATTGTTTGGCTGTATGCAAAATGACTATGAAAAATAGCAAAAAAAAAAAAATAAAAATTGCTAAATTAATAATCGTTTAGAAAAATGAAAAATTGCCCAAAAAAGAAATAAATTGGAAATTTGATCCAAAATCTGTGAAAAAACCCAAATAAAATGAACCAGCTGTGCCCGTTACGTCGTGGGAGTCCTTACAATATTTTGCTTGATTTTGATTTGAAAGTATTTCACACCAATTCTAAAACTCTTACTTTTATAGTGCTTCAGTTATGGTTTATGTATATCCTTTATATAAAGTTACCCATCCCTGAATAAAATTCTAAATTTATCAAAAATTCTAAAAATTATTGTAAAGCTCTGTAAAAGGTGTTTAAAATATTAAAATAACGTTGTAATGCCACAAAGTAAGAATACAAATCAATTACAAATTTTATTCAATTGGCGCCTAATGTTGCGCAATAGTTTTTAACATATCCCAGTGTTAAAGCGGAAATTGCGTACTTTCACTGCTTTTTCTCCACTTTCTTTTGGAAATGAGATATTTTTGCGAAAAAAAGTATCCTGTATTGGAATCAGGATCCTAAGTTATCTCTTCACAAAATTTTGTTAAAATCCATCCATTAGTTTTTACGTGATGCGAACACAAATGAAAAGCAGAAAGGCAGACGTACAGACAGACAGACAGACGGAAATGAGTTACTATATTATTATATGTATATATAAAATAAATAGAAATATTTACAAGTATAGACAAAAAAACAAAACAAACAATCAGAATCTGTTTAAAGACATCAATATATTTTCTGTACGTAAGCAAATTTTTCTGAAAAGAAAATACAGAAATTAACTTTCTAATTTTTAACATTAAACTGCAGAAGTGCAGTTTAATATAAACTTCGTAGGTACTTATTACTAGTGATTGTTTTTTTTTTTATTAAAAATATATAGTGAATAAAATAATTATTTAGG
>OX451218.1:84147839-84314100 GCA_949628195.1 Phasia obesa
ACCAATGGCACGTTCAGATCTTTGTAAAAGTTTGAGCGATATTCTGCCATCTATCGCAGAATATGATTTTGGCGCTTTTGAATATTTTCCAAGTTTAAAGCTGGGTCAATGCCTCAGAATTATTTTCCACAACACCATATTGGCTTTGATGAATTATTTTCCACAACACCATATTGGCATTGTTGAAGTATGTCTAAGAAGTTTGTAATCTAAAATAAGGGCAGATTTTTTCCCATTTACCATCAAAATATACTGCTTTGCCATGGAAAACTAAGTATTTGATTAAAGCTAAAATAATAAAAGAAGTTATACAAAAGGTATAAAAAGTTCGTTTATGCTAAGCCAAATATTTTGGTAGTCGTGCTCAATATGATGCAATTAATAAATCGTACTACTCTGCTTACTTAAATAAAATTCGAAACAATTTTCAGTCGAATCCAAAACCTGTCTACAAACTTGTCAACTCCAAAAAAGATCAATGGCATTTCCATTTGTTACGAAGTATCAAAATTTTAAATCTGATGATGAACTGACGGTAAGTAATTTGTTCGCTGATTTCTTTTCTACCACCTATTCTGATGAAAATTGCGATTAATCCAACTTTTATCAACTATCAGAGATGTCATATTGAGCTATATCAATTACATTTCTTGATGAATCAACAGTTTTAAGGAGTTTAAAAAAACTTAACTTTTCATATAAATATGGTATGGATTGTATTCCGATTTGCCTTCTTAACAAATGTGCTATGGCACTGGTAAAACCTATAATAATTTTCAATATATCATTGAAGTTTGGTTATTTTCCTAAAGTATGAAAGGATTCTTTGGTGTAAACCACAGAGGTATTGCTAAACTTAGCGCCATACCTAAAGTTTTTGAAAAAATTGTTACGGATCACCTTACCCAACAAGTATCATCTATATTGGATCCTGCTCAGCATGGTTATATGAAGGGATTGTTCAAGTGTTACTAATCTTTTGAAATTAACAACGTTAGTCAATTGAGCGTTTGTTCAACAAAAACAAACTGATGCCATTTACACCGCCTTTAGTAAAGCGTTTGATAAAGTCAACCATAAACATAATAATTAAAATAATAATTTCACAGAACTCAAAACATTCGTTTTTACTTCCAAAGTAATTTCTGTTTCATCCGGTGTGCCGCAGGGAAGCCATCTGAGTCCTTTATTATTTTCCCGGTTCCCGCTTCCCGTTCTATAATATGCAGACGACGCACATAGGGGTATTTTACCAATGTAGGCGGGCATTTAAAAAATCAATTTTAAGAAATGTCAAAATTTAATTCTGCATCGTGTAGTGAATTTTCAAAGGTTTTGGTTGAGATTTGTCGTTTTGGGACACTATTAAAATCAGGAAATTTTAGTAAATCGCATACGTTTTGATTGACTTTATACGATTAAAGGATAAAGGAATAAATATTTTATATTGATTTTTTTTGTGTAAGGCAATGTTAAAAGCTGCTTATACCAATTTTTAGAATTTTATAATAAAAAATTTCTTTCGAAATTAAAAAAATGATTTTTTTGTTAATTTTTTTTTTGTCAAAGAAAAATCAAAAAGTTTTTCTGAGTGATCCTATAAATATTATATATCACTATAAAACTTACGATCTCTACTTTTATACTGTTTCTGAGTAATTGCCCAGGGATAGGTGTCTTTATATAAAGTGATTACATATTTATATATCTGAACAATATCAATATAAAATTAATTTTACAGTGGATTTCTTTCAAAGCAAAATAAGGACGTTGACGAAGTGGCGGGCACAGCTAGTTATGAATAAATTTATTATCCTCAGCTAAATTAAATACTATAAAGTAATAAATTACAAAAAAATACTTTTATTAATATTCTTCTCTGCGACATAAAAGCTTTGGAAATTAGCAAAAAAAGAAAGAAAAAAATTCACTTGGACGTTTTGTGGGGTGTGATTGGAGGGATGCCTTCCCCTGCCCATAATCCATTTCTTTTAATAATTTCACTATTTTTGCAAATAATATTTTATGTCACCGCCCACAAAAGGGGGAGGGCGAAAAATGGAATTTTAGAACCTTCAGGGTCCAAGGATAGGTTTTTGAACATTTGCTGGCTATAAAAGTTGCATTTGCTAAGCAAAAGAATTATGGGACAACTTAAAAAAAAAAAATTGAAACTTTTTTCTCCTTGGTTCGATTTAGCTTGTTTTATAGGTTTAATAGCATATGACCATAAGAGATTTATCTGCCAAGTTTTATTAATATACGCGCACCAGTAAATTTGTAGAGCAAATATAAACTAAAAAAAGTAATATCCGGCTAGATTGGCTAAATACTACTAAGTATGCGCGACGTAAAGATATTTCACGTTGATCCTATTCTTCTGCAAAAAAGTTAGATTTAGTTCCTGATGTAACATTAACATGTGTTTCTTCCGAAGATGTCATACAAACGTCAAATATATTTTAAACTGTATACTACGTATGGTAAAGTAAAAAAAAAACACTTTTGATTTCTTCCTCGAATAAATAAATCTTCTCATATCTTGAAATATCTTTGTCTTTTATATTTGTCTGTATAGCGAATGTTGTATTCATTGTATTTTGTAAGGACTTTTTGATCATTTGTTCAAGTATTTTAAGCGTGAATGTGTATGTTCGTGTGTGATTTTGTAAACTCCTTGTGAGTAATTCAAGTGTTCTTAATGAACTTAATCGCGTATGTTTATTGCTTTAAATTTTAAATTGTCATCAGTTTGTCATTTTGTCACATTTTGCTTTATAATTGTCATTATGTCTTTGTCTATTGTATGTGACTTTGTCTCAGTTGAATGAGTTTAAGTGAGTGTTCAGAAGTATGTGTGTGTGTTGAATAGAACGTGTGTGTACAAGTATGTGATTGTTATTGATTTATAAGTATCCTTCGCCGTTTAATTCAAGTCGTTTTATTAATGTCATCCGCGTGCTGGCGTTACTTTGCGTTCATGAATTTTAATTTGTTTGCAATTACAAGCACTCATGAATTCGAAATGAGTTTTAATTTATGAAAAGAAAATAATTTGTTATTCAAAATAAGGAATACTTTTTTTTTATATTGAATTCGAAAATTCTGTGGCAATAAGGAAAAAGTGCTTAAGTCTGATTTTTAAGTTTTGTAACAAAACAATTTTAAACTTTAAAATTAATTTCTTTTTTAAATAGCTTATCTTAAAACTTTACATAAGAGAGTCAAATGTATGTTTTGGAACAAAATCTTATATCTATCAAAAGTACGCAAGCGTTGCAATAAATAAGTTGTGAAATAAGTTTTTATGCTTTAAAAAAATAACTTAGTAGTTTCTTAAGCTTTTTCCCAAATGCGATTAGATATTAAAAAAAGATAAGCAGAAAGTGATTTCGCTATAACTTCCTGAAAAATGGTACAAAATAATTGAAAATTTGCACATGGGTACTTTCAATTACGGAGATTGCAAAGGTGCCAGTAACAAAAATTTTGCTTAAGTCGACTTAAGCACTTATTCCTTATTGCCACAGAATTTAAGGAATTGATGAAATGTTCTTATGTATTTACAGTTAGAAATAGTTTATGTTTGATGATATAATTTTTTTTTGTTTCTTATAAATAGAACTTTTGTCCTTATAAGGCAATAAGTGTATTTTTTAGTTATTTTTTGGATAGAAGATATTTTGTTTTTTTTTTTGCTAACGTGGATTCGTAAGCTTTGGTAAATGCTTGGATTCAAGCTAAAGTTTTAAATATCTGTATAAATGTTTTTACTTTACCATACATAGTACAAGGTAACGTGTAGTAGTCATGAAAAAAATCAAGGTCAGGATTTCGACGGATGTATACGTTTTGGTGTCTCCTGAATCCATTTTGGATGATGTCTGTGGGTGGGTTGTTGGGTGTGTATGCCACTATTTTTGTGGAGATTGTACAGGTCATACCGTTTGACATATCAAAATAAAATTGTGCCTTTGGTATACGGAGATGAAGAGCTGCATAGTTTTTGGGCATATTTGGGAGGGGGCAAAGATAGTTTCCTTACCGCCAAATTTTGTGAATGCTCTACAGGTCATACCGTTTGACATATCAAATTGAAATTAAGTATGTGCCTTTGGTTTATGGTGGTGAAGAGCTGTATTTTGGCTATAATCGGAAAGAGGAAAGGGGTAGTTTACTTAACTCCCCAAACCAAAAATAATTAATTTTTCGATTCTAATATACTTTGAACTTATAGTCTTTATGTAATATATCCATAAATATATCTGTTTCCATTGGATATGGTAAAGTTGAATGTAGGCCACTCCAGATTTATTGCGTTCATACACAGCTAAACGTGATTGCTGATTTTTAAATACGAAACATTATATTGTAATTTGAGAATTGGATTTCAATTAAAAAAGTATTAAAATATTGTATAAATTTAATTCGAAACACTTTCATCGTATTTCACTGATACATTGAAACGTTGCGTATTTAACAGGAGTGGTAAGTATTGCTGTCTTAATGCCATTATATGGTCATACTAGTTTTTAGTTACCAAGAAATGATATCGAAAAAGGCAATATGTTTGTTGGTCTTTCAGAAAAGGCATCCAATTATATAATTGAGTTGCCACTTTTCTTTTTTTTAAGGCCCGTCAATGTTAGATCTGCCTAAGATTTAAATTTCGTGATATTGATAGGGCACTAAGTGATACAAACCCAAAAAAGACCAGTCCCAATATGTTGTTTAAGTTAAACCGAATAGCTCAATCAATTATTCTTTTTGTTTTTAATGCCATAAAAATGCTAAGATGGCCTTGACGCTAGCCCATAGTCGGATTACGCATTATGGCTGTAATACGCAAGACACCCTTGCTTACTTCATGCGAAGGTTGGGTAGAGAGTGGTATCGAAAAAGGCAAACTATTTGTTAATCATTTAAAAAATGTATTTGTGCCGAATATACCTTCTAATTTAGTTGAGTTGCCACCCGTAAATGTGGCAGCTGCTAATTTTAACTTTAAGGAGGCCTATGGTTTTGACAAAACAAGTAACAAGACGATAATAAAACTTGGCAGTTGAAATAATTATTTTTTTTTATTTTTAACGAAATTCTACGCCATTAGTACTTTCCCCCAGAATGGAAAGTTTCTCTGATTATTCCATGATTTCTAAGCTGGGAAAAGATCATACGAAGGAGAAATCATACAGACCAATAAGTCTATTATCAATATAATAAGGGCCCACGAGGAAAGAAAATAGTCTTCTGCGCTTTTCTTAAACGTTTCTCAAGCTTTCGACAAAATATGGCATGAAGACCTGGTTTAAAAGTTAAAGCAAAATTTACCCCTAATTTTTAATAAGCTGTTTAAAAGTTAAGTTGCGACCAGTTACGTAACTTTATACTTAAAGAAGGAGGTTTTTTTAAGCTCGCCTAAACCAATTAAAGCTAAAGTTTATCAAGGTAGTACTTTGGAACCCATTTTATATTTGCTATACACATTAATCGACTCCGTACATCAATATTTGCTGACGAAAATGTTTTTATCATCATTCATGAATCATGAAAGTCCACAAGTACCATTCTAATAAAATAAGGCCATATATCTTATTTGAAATTGTGGTTAAAAAAATGGAGAATTTATGGACAAAACTGTAGTTACATAAAATTTAGACTCAGGCCCTCCTAATCGAATAATAACAAAAGCATACTTCAACACTTAAAGATTAAATAGCTCGGTATACATTTCGATAGACGCTTAACCTGGAAAATTCATATTCTAGCAAAATTTACACAAATGAAGTTAAATCAAGTGCAAATGAATTGGCTCATCGACAGAAACCCAACCCTATGCTTATATTGCATGCTTCTTTTTTTGTAATTCGATTCCTAAATCATTGATGATGTTATGCTACTCCATTATAGGGTACTGAATCAGCTTTAAATTTAGAATTCTAAAGAATCTTGAAACCCATCCAAATCAGCTGGACTGTAACGACTAAAAGAAGGCCGAACATCAGAGAGGTGACCAACAAGTGTATCATACAGCTTTTATCTACATAAGTATATATATTTTTAATTTTTAGGGTTCCGTTTCCAAAGGGTAAAAATCTAACCCGATTGTTTTCGCTACAATATCTGCCTGTCTTTTCTTCTGTCAGCACCTTCTATCTCTGGAACCGCAGAAGGTAGACTCTTTAAATTTTCACACAAGTTGTATTACTGTGGCCGCTATAACAACTTATACTAGATTTTAAGAGTGTTCGGAAAGTGACGTATTATTTGCGTATATGTCATTAATTCTTGAACCGTAAGAGGCAAACCCTTGATATTTACACACAGTAATTAAAACTATGTTCGCTATATAAAAAATATAAAAAAATAAACCTAAAAATTAAAGGGTGTTCCGACAGTGACGAGTTTTGCATGCATTTTTAAACAATAATAGGTGGGCTCTTGAAATTTTCACAGATGGTATATTACTATGACCTCTGCGACGATTAGTAAAAATTAAAGGGTGTTCCGACAGTGGTGTGCTTTGCATAAATATTACATAATTTTTTGACAATAACAGAAAAACCCTTGAAATTTTGTCAAAGGGATATTACTACGGCCTTTATAACAAATAATAAAAATTAAGGATGCTCCAACAGTGACGTGCTTTTTACGAATTTTATTTATATTTTGAATCGTCTTAGGTAGATCCTTGATATTTACATAGAAAATGTAATACCAAGGACGATATAACAAATATTACTAAAATATAAAGGATTTTCCGTTAGTGACGCGATTTTTGTTAATACTAGTTTTTTTTAACCATAAATTTATACAGAGTGTGTAAAATTATGTCCGCCATACCGAAAAAATTTAAAATTTAAATTAAAGAGTGTTGCGAAAGTAACAAAAATTTACGTAAGTAGCCTTATTTTGAAACTAGAATGGGTGGAAAGACACATTAAACCAGATATTTATTCCCTACAACAAGCACAAAAAATAAAACTAAGAATTAAAGGGTATTAGATATCGAACGCACTTTTGACCTTATATTTGATCACTAACAGGCTTAGACTTAAAATTTATGCAGATTACATTTTACAACATCTGCTGTAAGAACAAGTAAGGAAAATAAAGAAAAATTAAAGGGTGTTCCTTATAAACGTTATGAAAGACACTTGATATTTACACATGGAATTTCTATGGGGTGCCTCGGTGGGCTAGTAAGTGTGCTAGTCTATCAGTCTGGGATTGTGGATTCGTTTTTCACCAAAGAAAGGAAAGGAATTTTTCACTACAAGTTGGCAGGAAGACCAGGAAAGAACTTGGAAATAATCTACGTGCTTACAAATGGTTAACTGTGTTAGCACAGGTCACGGAATCTCAAGTATTATCTGGCCAAGTAAAAAATATCGCGATAAGACGATCTTGCAGACTGTGCTTGGAAAAAGGATAACACAAAAAAAGGCTTTGAACAATGGACAGACATATATTAAAATGGCGATGCTGTGGAGACCTTAGTCTTAAGCAAATGTTAGCAATTACTATAGACTCTATGATGAGGAAGAATATCGACACGTATCTGTCACCAGTCTGAAATCACTATATTCGATAGTAAAATGCTAATGACAGCAAAAGACTCAACGAAAGTAAGGTATTCGTAAATTTCCAGTCAGATAGCAGAAATCATTGAGGAACGAAGGGGGTCGAAAAGGCACCCATTAAGTTAGTGGTAACCCCCTACAAAATAATACTACACATGGTATTTTGTACTATGATGTAGTATGAAAATATAAATAAGAATTATTCCATAAAATGTGAAAAAATGATAAAAGAGTTTTTAAAAGTATATATTGAAGGTAGTGCGGAACCCTACGTATGTGAGTCTGACTCGCACTTGAATAATTTATTTACTTTTACTCTTAGTCCTAAGAAATTTTTTTTTATATTTTATTTATTGTATCTTTAATTTATTTGAACTAACAAAAATTACTCACATCTTAAATATAAAATAAAATAAATAAGTGCTAGACAACCAAAAAAAAAAAAAAAAATGTATGTTTCACGGTTTTTCCAATCATTTGCGGGTCATCCGTCTAATGTATGGCGAAGGAAAGCAGTATCTCTTCTTTCTAGTCGAATGTAACCAAGAGCATTAAGAATGTTACGCGCCAAAAGATTTGGATGAGTTTCAAGCTTCTTGAAATACGTTACCACATGTTTCTCTATTTATGATTTAACTGTTGCAACGTTTAGATCTTTGTGGATATTAGAGTTTTTGATATACCAGGGAGCAACTGTGATCATTCGTAGAATCTTATTTTGGCGCCTGAGGGATTGCCCCATAATTGAATCCCATAACACCAAATTGGTTTAAGGAGCGACTTGTATAGTAGAAGTTTGCAATCTAAGCTGAGGGTAGAGTTTCTGCCAATAAGCCAGTTTAGTTGGACTGCTTTCAACTTCATTTGTGTTAACTTGGGTTCTATGTAGCTTTTCCTAGTAAGGCGCCGGTCAAGATGTATACTGAGGTATTTGACATCTAACTGCTGAGATATTATTGGATTATTTATGCGAATAGGGGGGCATGAGTCCCTGCAGTCTGACAGTTAAGTTAAGTGCATTTTTGTTCATTCAGCTAAGTCCTAAGAAATGATCACTTATTGTTAGTTCAAACACAATGAAGATACACTAGATAATATGAAAAGAACAAAGGTTCAAATTTGATTAAATTTTTAATTAACTTAATTGTATATTTAATTAACAATGAGTAAAATAATAATTGAATTATTTAAAATTCAAATTTGAGTTGTATCTGAAACTTATTAAAACTTTTAATTAGAGCAAACAATTTTTTCTGTGATAAATTAAATGACAAAATTATACAAGTATATCCATTTCGTTTATGATGCTGAGTAAAATTAATTTTGAATTCTTTGTTTGTGTTGTTTATTAGGCGATTTCAATAGACATTCAAACTTGATATCGTCACTAAGAATGAAAAATATGGTTTGGTCAGCTAATACTACAATTTCAAATTGTACAGGAAATCATACTAACCAATCTAATCATAAAATCAAATAGTAATTAAAAAATCTTATTAAAACAATTTTGATTCACTGACAACAAATAATAATTGCTGCAAATTTCGAGAAACCGCAAACCAAGTGCTGTTGTTGATATTGTTGTTTCATAGAAAATGACATCAAATGAACTTGTCACAGAGAATAACAAGTGAACTTTATTATCCCATTTTTTTTTAATAAAAAATCTCTTTCACTGAACGATGACAACTTGAAATTGCTAAAAAAAAAACGACAAATAAAACAAGGAAACATTCAAGAGAAGTCATAGCAAACGTATACAAATAATAACAAAAACAAATGAAAAAATTAGAAACTCCGGAAAAGAAACATAAAAACAAGGCCATTTACCACAACATGTGCCAACTTTAAAGTTCTAGCATAGAAAGGAAAATGAACAATAACACATTCATCTTTACATTAAAATAAAAACATGAAAAGCAAAGGACAATATCTATTACTTTTCAAAGACAAAAGCATAAATACATACACACTGTGGCAACAGGACATAGCTACATACACTTAACTACAGATGGATGAGTATAAAAGACAAACAAACAGAACAAAACAAAAAATTATAAATGGTTTTTACAAAAATTGTTCTTGTTTTTATAAAATCTTATTTGTTTTATTAGGGTTTAAAAATTCAAACAACAACATCAACAAAGAATAATATTAAATGGAATTTTTGTTGTTGAAACAAACAAACAATTTACAAAATATTTACTAGTTCTCCTACAAGTAAAGTCTTTAATGGAAGAAATGTAATGGTGACAGATGTTTAAGTATTTTGCTTTTATTATTTTATTTTTGGTCCATTATTTGTAGACGTGTAATGTAATGATTTATATTTTTATAAATGTTTATATTTATATTTTTACGTAGATGTGTTGCTGTACAAATGTCTTCATAAAATTTTCAAAAGCACTAGTGTGTCAATATTTTATCCTTAGTGATATGAATAAAAGTTTTAAGGACTTCATTTTAAAATATTAAATACCAAATAATAAAAGTAAGCCTTAGCATGTCCTAAGTCGTGTTAGATTTATTTATAAAATAGAGATATGCCAGATACTAAAGGACATGCTTTTTTATATAGAATCATAGGGTTTAAATTAAAAAAAATAAATTTTAAACATTTTTATATTAGTTGTTAATAAATAATTAAAAAAAAAAGAAACCGACTACAAAAGAGACAGTCCTTTTTTGAATCTAAACTAAATATTTCATAGGGAGTAGAAAATAAATTAATAAAAAAAAAATTATAAGAAATATTGGTTAAACATTAAACGTTAATATAACGTCTTTTATAGCAATACCGTTTAATTTGTAATTTTATTGTTTATACTTATGGCTACACAAAGTAATACTCACCCACACTGTAGTGCTTCGGTAGGCTAGTAGGTAGTGTGGTAGTCTACTAGTCCGCGGTTGTGGGTTCAATTCCCACTAAAGACTCCGATATTTTTCGCTACAAGTTGGCACGAAGACCAAGAAGGGGCTTGGATATAATATGGGTTCCTATTAATGGTTAACTGCTTTAGTGACAGTTCACGGAAACTTCAAGTATTATCTGAACAAATTAAAAATCGAGGTAAGACGATACTTGCAGACTGTGCCTGGAAAAAGGTTAAGACGGCAGAGCACATTTTGTGTCTATGTTTAGCAGACTGGACCATGCATGGGCAGACACATATTAAATGTAGATGCTGTGAAGACCTTAGCCTTGGACAAATGTTAGCAATTACTATAGACTCTGTGATGAGGACATGTATCATTCGCCCGTTTGAAATCACTACAGTCTAGTGAGAGCACAAGACTCAATAAAAGTAAGGTAGTCGTAAATTATTAGTAGCATGCCAGAAGGATATCAGAAATCATTGAATTTCGAAGGGGATCGAGAAGGCAACTATAATGTTAGTGGTGTGCTTCGGTATTACTTCTACAAACCAAAAAAAAAAACTATAATACTCGCCCCGAATTTCATATATGCACGTAAAAATCAACCTTTATATGAGGTATCCTTTATCATAAATTTTACATATATAAGCAGGCTTTTAAAAAGAAAGTGTTACAAAATTTTTTTGTTTTATTCTTTACATATGTAGAAAAGAAGCTTTATTATATTTCAAAAGCTAAGAAATTAACTTTTTCCATATGGGCGGAACTACGCTCACTTTTGTAAAAATGATTTTATATAGACATAATAATTTAATGTGTTGTTCTGCCCCCTTTTTTTGTCATAATATTATATAAACAGAGCAAGTTAAGGTGTGCGTAAAGTTTCAGTAAAATAGGTTGAATATAAGTAATTGAGAAACATATGTCCTTTCAATAGGCGACGCTCCGCGCAATTTCTGAATAAAGCTTTGTATGGTCAGAGCTAATTAATGTGTATGCAAATCGGTTTAAAAGAAGTGACTGCAATTTTTATTTAAACTTTGCTCAGTCCTTTTTGATAAGTTGGCGTTGAATGACAGAAATCGTACTGCTCATTAGGAAACGGGGAAGGGGAGGAACAGATGAACCTAAAACATAAGAAATTTTTAAAATTTAAAACCAGTTCTCTGAATGTCAACTCAACGTTCCACATTTACCTATAATCTTATCAAATCTTAGCAAATATCGTTGGCATACCTTTCGGTGAAGACCGTCGTAACAGGATGATGGTTTAGTTCGTTTGACAGCATTTTCAAGCTGCGTTTAAAATAGTACTGCAAATATTTTATATTTAAGATATTTTTACTTACATGAGAGTTCTGAAATTTCATATTAAAGAATTAAAAAAGGCTAAAAAAACAAATGATAATTTAATTTTTTTAATATGCATTTCAATTTTGAAATTAGGCTTAAGTTCGTTTTATTCTCTCTAAATTGAAATATTTTTTTATACATATTAGGTGATTAATTCTTTAATCTGCGTTTGGTTTGTTAAAGAGATTATGTTTACAACTTTGTTTACAAATTTTTTTATTTTTTTCTTTAAAATTATTCTCCTAATTTATATCAATAAATATTCTTTCACCTTAAAGTATAAATAAATAAAACGAATTTAAGCCTGACTTCAGGTGATTAATTAGAAAACAATATTTTCGACGCAGGATTAGCAGAATGCAATGCATTTTCTGGATCGATATATCCGTCTTAAGCATTATTCGCATCTATCTACTTTAAGTTGTAAACATCATCTCTTTAACAAACCAAACGCAGATAAAGGAATACTAGAATTTTGCATTCAATCATCTTTCGTTAGTTGGTGAGAACGAAGCCTACTACAATTCAAAGCTTCCCTTTTGTTTGTTATTGTTCTTAGATATTTACCACCTTATATTTGTTGTTGCTTCAGCCAACCTTTGGTTGGCAATGAGAGCATTATTTGTTTTATTCCAATATCTTTTGTATTAGAGTAGTTATACACTCACGAAACTGTTAGGCTCGGGAGCAAAGGCGTTTGCATTTATTTATTTATTTTCTTAAAAGAGATTGCACATTTATTGTTAAGTTTGATACTATTTGTTTTCATTATATTTTTTTTAAGACATTACGTTACAATCTTAAATTTTTCAAATTTGTTATTTTAAATTTTATTGTTTTCCAATTATTGTTGTATCAAGGCTCAATAAAATAACTTTAAACTTTTATTCCAACATTCTATTTAAACCAAACTTTGTTAGGTGAACATGTTTGCTCGGTGCACTGCGATTTATAATATTGAATAATTTCTTTTATTCGTATTGGCTATAGGTTTTCTTTAAAATATATAAAAATTACTACAACCGACATCTTAAAATAGAAATCTGATCATAAATACGTCAAAAAAATTGACTAAGGTCTGCCAAAAAAAAATCGAGGTCAATTTGCTACCAAACTAAAATAATTAACACAGAGATGTGTGTTTTTTTTAGATAATTTTAAGCATTTACTAAATTTAAAAAAAAATGTATGATTGTGGTACCCTTTAGCCTACGGTGCCACCATGTACAAATCGAATTGAAAGTACCTCTGGTTACCTCTGTAAAATTCCATTAATAGTTGTGCATGAGCTACCGAATTATATCCAAAATAAACCACTGTGGGTTGTTGCTAAGTGCCTTGAAGTAATGGCCAACTGGATAACAAAAACTTATTACGAATTATTTATGTGTGTATTTATAAATGGAATTTATATTATCTTTTTTTCACAATAAAGTACAATATTATAAGTGTCCCCAAGAGACATGTTGAAATGTAATTAGATTTTAATTCAAAAATGATTTTTTTTTTAAATGAAAAGTAAAGATTTCTTAAGTTGGGTTAAATCTATTGTCAAGTTGATTTGGATAAACAAAAGTATATATAAATAAAAAAAAAAAAAAATAATTTCAATTGCTTGTCAGTTTCACAGAAATAATTAAATTTTAAAATAAATAAAAATGTAAATTTTACGTGACAGTTTTCAGAACAATATTCGAAAAATATTTGAAAATATCATTGCAATTGACCCGAAAATTATTAATTTAGTAAAATGTTCAAATAAATTATTTTTTTTTATGCAAACATGTTAAAACACATTAAAATTAAATAACAAACACTTGTTTTATTTCCGCAAATGGAGTGGGAGGAAAAGGAAACGGAAACCAGCTAAACAAGCAAGTAAATGAAATCACACAAAAATAATCTTGTGTTTTTTCTTTCTCTTATTAACTTAAGCAGCTCAACTTCCTTTACGCACACAATCAGCCACAAAACACTCTAATTTATGAGCTCTTATTCAGTTAATAGAAGACGAAAAAAAAAAACATGAACAGAAATTAAGAAGGGTATCACTGATGAGTTGGTGGTAAATTAAACAAGACTATGATATTCTCATAAAGTTGGTCAACTCAAATGACCAATAAGAAAAAAAAAAAAAAAATCATAAAAAAGTTCTTCTGCACAGAAAAATACACGGATATTAAGGAAGTGTTATGTAAGAAATTTCTGTTTCTTTTAGTAGAATTTTGAGTTCTTGTTGGTTATATTGAGTTTGTCTTAAGGTTTGTAACAAGAAAGATCATTAAAGAAAATATCAAAATATGTATGCAAGTCTAAATGGAAATATTCGTGTATTTGTTTTTTGTTATTCATAAATATAGTCATACGTTGTCACTTATAACCATTTACAAGTTTCACATTATTAATAACATAAAAACTAATAATAAGAAAAATTAAGTTATAACAACAAATTAACACAGTAACTCCATAGATACATAAAATAAAATAAAAATTATTATTCAATTTTAGATAAACTAAATTTACGAATTTTTGATCTTAAGCCCAACATTAGTTTTTGGACACCTACTCTACCAACTTTTTGAACAGCTTTCTTCCAATATATATAGAATTTTTTCACATCCTTAGCCTTTTTTGACGTTTTTCTTAAAATTTGTTTTACAACTGCCCAAAATTTTTTAATGGGTCGTAACTCAGGGCAGTTTGGAGGATTGCATTGCTTTGGCACAATATTTATATTATTATTTTTAAACCAATCCATAGCTTTATTTGTGTAATGAATGGAAGCCAAGTCGGGCCAGAATAAAGGCGTAGTTTCGTGCCGCTTATACATCGGTAGCAATCTTTTCTGAAGGCATTCTTTTATGTATAAATTTTGATCTAATATGCCTTGAATGACCAGTGGTTTTGAGATTTGGCCACAACTGCATATAGCTTGCCAGACTAGATATTTTGTTACAAATTTATCCACTTTCTTACACTTAAATATTTTCTTTACACCTCCTCTTGTATATGCGGTATAATACAGTTTGCCTGGAAGTTGTTTAAAGTCAGCCTTAACATATGTTTCATCATCCATTATAAAGCAGCCATTAAAATTGTTCAGCATTGTTTTTACAAGTTTTCTTGCTCTTCCTTTTGCTCTAATGTTTTGTTCGTACTTTTATGACAGCGTATGATCTCAGCTTATTAATTCTTTTTACCTTTTGCACATATGTATGAGACACGTGGAATTTTTTTGCTGTCTCTCAATGAGGCATTGGGATTGGAGAGCAAAGACCTTTTAATCTTCCCAGCTAATTTTTTATCCATAAATCCAGCTGGTCTACCAGACCCAGGTTTTCGGTCGACAGATTTGATCTCCCTGAACTTTATTATGACATTTCTTGCGGTTGCTCGAGACGCACCAGCCATCCTAGCAATATATGCGTAGGTGACATTAGGATTATTTATAAATATGTCCAAAATGTTTTTTCTCATTTTTTCTAATTTTGATGTGGACGCCATGACTTGTAAGAATAAACTAAAAACTTTTGTTGTTTTGTATTTTTGACAGATGACAGAAGTAGAAAAGTAACGGTACCTTAAAATAGGGTTTACACAGTTCAAGGAATTTTAATTGGAAAATGTAAAATTTTTTTCGTTTCCACCCTTTAGTATAAACATAATTATGGTTGTATTTTACAATGTTATTTTTATGTAAGACGAAAATATGTTCCAATGACAACAATATTATTATTATGGTTCAAATAATTTGGTTTGAATATAACCATATAATTCAACCATAACATGTTGCTCTTAGATTATGGTTTTTTCTTTGCGTGCAGCAACTCAAATTCGACTTAACTTTGTTTTTTACTTTTGGTTGTTATCCAACTCACCAACCCACCAACTAAATAAAACAAGTTGTGTATCTTTAAAAAACACAAGACGTTGTTAAAATAAAGAAAGAAGGATCAAAAGCAAAAAAAAAAAATTAAAACGAAAATGTGTTCTTTTATTTTTATTAAGTGTTTAAGTTTGTGGGTAGAAGCGTGATTTAATTGAAATCAATTAACATTAATGAGTTGGTCATTAAGAGCGGATTATGTATACTTTTGTACAATATAAATGAGGAAGTGTGTGCGTGTTTGTCTGTTATTTTGAAAGTATAAATTTTATTATTCTTTGACTAAAATAAATATTTAATAAGATAAATCACAACTTAACAAAAGTTAATGCTTATAATGTTTAAGTAATATGAGATATTATGGAGTAAGAAAGAAAGATATTATGGAGGAAGAAACTTAATTGATGCACTTAAACACTACCAACAATTTTTAAAGTAACAAATTTTTCCGTTTTTAATACTTAATCATTGAATTGGAAGTTTTTCTCTAGAAATTTTGTATGATCTTTCTGCAGTGCGGTTAAATAGAATAAAATTCTTCTTTTAAACCGAATATAATCACGACTATATACGAGTGGGTTTTGGCACGTTTTAAACTTCATTATAAAGTTTTTCGCTTGCTTCCTGATATTCGCTTTAACCAATGACACCTTTAGATCCTTGTGAGTATTTGAATTATTAATGTATCAAGAAGCAGATGTGATCATTAGTGGAGTCTTATTATTTTGCTGTTTTCATTTTTGTTTGTTTTGCGTAGTACTGTAGTTCTTTACTAACAAGGCTAAGGATAGAGTTTATGATCAGAGTTATTTCACCTTTTCAGGTTTAATGAACTTTTTTAGGATCTTTGCTCGCATAAGGCGAGTTCCCTGTGCTACTATGAATTCTGGTCCACGATAATTCACAGCTGATCCCCCTTTTGCTACTTGTTCTACTGCTACATTCCCTGATGTGCCTATGTGTCCCCTTAACCTCATAAACGTTACCCCATTAACCGAGGCACACATTTTAACGTAATTTAACAGACTAATACTCTTTTAAGCACTTGCACGCAAATAAAAAACATGGTAGAGGTAACCATAATCTAAGAGTAACATATTATGATTGAGTTATATGGTTGCCATCAAAGCATATTATTGTTAACATAATAATACTAATAATAATAATAATAATAATAATAATAATAATAATATAATAACAATAATAATATACTGTTATCATGATGGTGTTAATGATGCCGAAAGCGCTCGTCCAACGATCAAACCAACACCCAGTGTCGACGGTTATCACCGACAGGTATGATAATAGTATATCATTTGCTGGCGGAAGAAATCCAATCAATTTAATAATAACATTGTCATGTTAGAACCATATTATTGTCTAACTTAAAAATCACATTGTAAAATATAAAATTTTATTGTGAATTAAAATAAAATATATATAGTGGGATTTATAAAAAAACATTCCTCATTTGTTTATATAAACATATCTTATAATCAAACATACAATTATTTATTACTTAATTTTTTAAACATTCAATATGAGAAATGACTCAATTCATGAATAATTAGCTTTTGAAGAATAAAACCTTAAAATTAGATTCTAATAATTTAATAAAACTACACACCTCGAAACTAAACTTCAAAAAACCAAACATTATTTGTTTGTTTTGAGTCATACTTTGGTTACTTTCGAGCAAACTTATCATAATTTGTTTACTAAATATATATTATGGTTATAAATACAAAATTTTTTTGTTTTAGGTTTAAAAATTATATTGTTAAAACCAACCATGTTGCTTTTTTGGTTTCAGTAACCATTTAGTGATCAAGTGGTAATAAAAATTTGTTTGTCGTGACCACAATAACGATTAATAGCTATCAGTTGTTCATCGCAACCATATATTTTTACAGAGAACATAAGATAGTTGTTGTGACAATATCTTAACCATGTTTTCTCTCTGCCTATTACTAGCAACTAAGTCTTTCCAAAAATTATCATTGCTTGTAAATGTTGGAAAATTATTTACTAGAAAGGGATTTGAAGAACGAGCATTAACATTTTCGCTTTTAACGAATGACCAAGAGCTCTTACTGTACCGAATGACAGAAAGAACTTCAGCATGAAGAAGTAGCTTGTGCACACAAAGATTTCGATCGTTTGTTATTATGCCAGTACTGCAAGGTGATTATCCGCTACTATTGGCTTTCTGTAGTAGTGTGCCTTGAATACAAAGGCACAATATGTGTTACACCCAAAAAAAAAACATTATGGAGGTAACCATAATCTAAGAACAATATATTATGATTAAATTATATGGTTGTAGTAAAACCATATTATAATTAAACATACTAACAATATTGCTATGTTAAAACCATATTATTGTTAACTCTGATAACCCGAAAAAATATTTTCATATTATAATAAAATATGACCATAATATAATAAAAACTTATGTTATGATCACATATAAACATTATATGATTAAATTAAACGATTATAGTAATTAAAAACTACGAGATGCTGTATATCCCCGTATGTTTTAGCATTCTTGATAATAAAATTTACAATTATTTATTATTTTGTTTATTAACGTGTTTTTATTATTTATCTAAATACACAGATCTTTAAAATCCGATGACTAAAAACAAGTATTGTTTGTCACTCTTTGGTTACATACGAAAAAACTTAATATATTTTGGTTATTGTCAATAAATTATGGTTAAAAATAATATATTATTTTTGGCTGTATGCAAAATGATTCTATGAAAAATAGCAAAAAAAAAATTAAAAGTTGCTAAATGAATAATCGTTTAGAAAAATGAAAAATTGCCCAAAAAAGAAAAAAAAAATGGAAATTTGATCCAAAATGTGTGAAAAAACCCAAATATAAATGAACTAGCTGTGACCGTCACGTCGTGGGAGTCCTTACAATATTTTGCTTGTTTTGATTTGCAAGTATTCCACACCAATTGTAAAACTCTTACTTCTATAATGCTTCAGTTATGGTTTATGTATTTACTTTATATTAAGTTACCCATCCCTGAATAAAATTCTAAAATTTATTAAAAATTCGAAAAATTATTGTAAAGCTCTGTAAAAGGTGTTTAAAATATTTTAATAACATTGTAATTCCACAAAGTAAAAATACAAATCAAATACAACTTTTATTCAATTGGCGCCTAATGTTGCGCAATAGTTTTTAACATATCCCAGTGTTAAACCGGAAATTGCGTACTTTCACTGCTTTTTCTCCACTTTCTTTTGGAAATGAGATATTTTTGAAAAGAGTATCATATATTGGAGTCAGGATTCTAAGTTATCTCTTCACAAAATTTTGTTAAAATCAATTCATTAGTTTTTACGCGATGCGAACACAAATGAAAAGCAGAAAGACAGACGTATAGACAGACGGACAGACAGACAGAAATGAGTTACTATTTTATTATATGTATACATAAAATAAATAGAAATATTTACAAGTATAGAAAAAAACAAAAAAAATAATCAGATTCTGTTTAGAGACTGCCAGTGGTACAACTTTAAATGTGACATCAATAAAATTTCTGTAAGTAAGCAAATTTTTCTGAAAAGAAAATACAGAAATTAACTTTCTAATTTTTCCAGTTTTAATTTTAATAAATTTTTAATATTAAACTGCAGAAGTGCAGTTTAATATAAACTTCGTAGGTAGTGATTGTTTTTTTTAATTAAAAATATATAGTGAATAAATTAATTATTTAGGCTTAAGTTCTTAACTATAAAGAGATAAAGAAAAATTAGACACCAGCGGAGTGGAATGCATTTTCTAGACAGCTGCATACGTCTTCAACACTCTTCGTGTCTATCTACAAGGTAGTTTCAATAGTAGTTTCAATTGTTATTTTCTATTTAAGCAGATAAAAACATATAGGTTTTTAAAAGAAACAATTATTTTACATCCTGATTGAAATTTTTTTTCATAATATAAAATCGCTAAAAAAATAGTTGATCTTTCATATAAAAATTAATTATTCTTCAAAAACGATGGAAAAGCACCCCCAATTTTTCGGTTACTTTTCATATTACACAATTTGTATAATTTTGTATTAAGATTTATTGGGCCATTTTTCATGCTTGCTTTTGGTTGATTTTTCATAGGGTAATTTTGCACGTAGCCATTATTTTTAAATATTTATAAAACTTTAGTTTTGGTTTGTGGAAAAATTGTGTAGTTAAAACTAATTATGTTGCATTTTTTGGGTTTAGTAACCATTTAATAATGCAATTTTAACCACAACTTGCTTATCATGGCCAAACTAATGTTAAAAACAACTGAAAATGGTTCATCGCAAACATATTGTTACAGAAAACATAAATAAAATCTTGTGATCATACCACAAACATGGTTTTTCTTTGCGTGTAAGCACGCATTGAAGCTAGAAGTTCCAGTCAACTTTCAAAGTTCTATGACATATAATTGGAAGTAACAAGAAAACCACATAAGATTTAATATTTTACTGCATTAAGACGTCGTAGTTTTACATGTTCTTAAAATTGCTTTTGTGTTAAATAATTTTTTTTTATAAAGGTTTAATATTGTGTTGATAAGGTTTCTAAAAATAATTCTTAAATGTGTTATGTATTTTGCGCAATACTTAGGTACTATTATAAATTTAAAAGTACTTCTAAACAAATACCTCAAATTCTTCAATAATCCCTTAAAATGTTATCACATTTATTCAAATGGCCATAACAAAACGTTGTAAGTAAATGTAAACTGCAACACATACTGATACTACACCAACAACCACGCATTTGGCAAAACTGATAAATGACTTTGTATAAACAACATTGACTGGCAATTAGTAACAACAAATTAATGGATGTTAACAACATTCACAAAAATCTAAAATCTAAAATCCTTTTAAATACCTCACAATCACGCACACAAAAAAAGGAATACAATGGCGGTACTAGAAATATACACAACAAATTAGAGAACAAGAGAGTACTCATACATACTACGAGTACACGCAAAGAAAAAACATGGTTGAGGTAACCCTAATCTATGAGCAAAATATTATGATTGAATTATATGGTTGTAGTTAAACCATGTTTTTATTAAAATAACAACTTAGAAATAACATTGTAAAATATACAATTTTATTATGAAATAAATTATTATATATAAAGTGGTTAAATTTTAAGGGCCGATATTGATTTTGAATAAAACACTAATTATTTAGGAAATTATTCTCATTTCTTTTTATTTTGATTATATTAGTATGGTTCAATTATGTGTGGAACAAAATATCGGTCATCCATCCGATGATCTAAATTTTCGATGACACTGAGGCATAATTGAGGTTCTATGCCGTTAATGTGCCGAATTATCTCATCCTCTAGCTCTTGAATTGTTGATGGCTTATCGACATATACCTTTTCATATAACCCCAAAGAAAGAAGTCCAACGGCGTCAAATCACATGATCTTAGCAGCCAATTGACATCGCCACCACGTGAGATAACACAGCCATTAAATTTGTCGCGCAAAAGAGCGCGAGCGTTGCTCGATTGTGTATCTTTCCATGGTTCAAATTGGGTTAGTCTGAAATTGAGAAATGTCAAAGTAAATGCAGAAAAAACTTGACGTTTAGGTGTGGTTCACATTCAACTTCGGCCCTTAAAATTTTATATATAAGTTTATCATTACCCCCGGGGGTTCCAATTGTCACTGCAGGAATGGCAAATGCTTTTACGGCGTCAACGGTTCACTCGGTTAAAATAGGGGTACCAGACGCTAGGGTTCCTAGAACCTAAATCTGGAAGAAAAGGTCTGTGTGTTAAAACATACGGGTTCTCTTCGAGGCCCGACCAGTGCCCAAATTACTGGTACCACGGGAATCGAAAGCCCCACAGAGAGTCTATCCTCTCTGTGACCGGTTATTGGTGAGGTCCCCTTCGCAGGTACATGTGGTGGTTGTGGTTTAAGATTGATTAATGTAGATATGGTGCAAGGTCGATCAAGTGTGCTGTTACACTCTCAACAGACGGAGTTTGGATAGTCTCCAAACCCCTAAGCAAGAGGTTATAATGTGGATCTAGGCTTGCCTTGGAAAGGCTTGCCATATTATATAAATTGCTACTCATTGTGACTGTATCACACACAAAAAGCGATTGGTGGCAATCGTAAAGTGTTGTTATGCCACACAATGGGGGCTCTAGTCTACGCTTAAGTTTCACACGGTGGTAAGACCACCGTGAGATTAGGCCAACTAGGCAGGTACTCACTTTAATCTTGTTCCACAATCCTCTAGCTCTTGAATTGTTGCTGGCTTATCGACGTACACCTTTTCTTTCAAATAACCATAAAGAATGAAGTCCATCGGTGTCGAATCTCATGATCTTGGCCTCCAATTGACATCACCACCACGTGAGATAACACGGCCATTGAATTTATCGCTCAAAAGAGCCATTTTTTCATTAGCTGTGTGGCAAGTGACTGTGTTGAACCACATATCGTCCACATCCATATCTTCCAATTCGGGACATAAAAAGTTCGTTGTCATCTCACGATAGCGAACACCATTCACAGCAACTGTATCATTTAAAAAAAATACGGACCGCACCAAACAGTCACTCTTTGTGTGTGTACTCTTGGATTATCATTCGCCCAAATGCTGCAATTATGCTTATTGACGAATCCGCTGAGGTGAAAATGTGCCTCATCACTGAAGGTGATTTTCTTCGAAAATTGATCATCCACTGTTGCCATTTCTTGCCACCATTGATCAAGGGGCTTTAGTTCTTGAGCCAATTGCACCTTGTAAGCGTGTAAATAAAACACCTTTATTACTTTATTTTTACTTTACTTCATTTTATTTATTTTATTTATTACTTTATTTTTTAAGCACACGATATGAGAAACACTAGAAATGTTAATAATTTTAAAAACTAAACAAAAAACGTCCAAACATTATTTGCTTGTTTTTAGCCATACTTTGGTTACATACGAGCAATCTTATCATATTTTGTTAACTAATAATAAATTATGTTATAAATACAATATTATTTTGGAATACTAATAAAACTTTGGTTGTGGTTTGAAAATTGTATAGTTCAACACAATCATATTACATTTTTTGGGTGTAGTAACCATTTAATGATCAAATTGCTTTTTTCTCGTGGGCCTGGTAATGAATAAAACAACTATTAGTTGTTCTTGACAACCATATATTGTTACAGTGACGATAGAATGGTTCTTGTGACTATACCATAACCATGTATTGTCTCTGCGTGTAGATTTAGATTTATACTTGAGCCTAATTTTACTGATTGCTTTTTAATAAAGTATAGAAGAGCTGAGAGAAAAATGGAGAAAAAGAATTTGTATCTAAAAAAATATTGCAGCTTGTTATTGAAGTATGTACCTAAAATGATGGTGTTTGAACAAGGTTGTGTTGCTTTTTTGAATTAAGAGAAGTATACTATTACTAATAGTTTTATAATGTGAGTTTAATATTAAGCAATGAATCAGAACTGAAATTTAGTGTAACAACACCTCAGGTCAAACTGAACTAGATCGAACTGTAAATTACCCTTGCTGAACTAGAACTCAACTGGAATTGTCTGTAATTAATTGCAATAGTGGTCAGTTAGCGATTTAATCCACTAACTGGCCTTCTGATCACAAAATAGTAACTTACTGCGAAGGATGGGAATATCACCAAAAATACTGGATTTACACAATGATGGTGCGACCCATAATAACTCATGTATCTGTGGTTTCGTGGCCAAAAGCCACTCATAGTACAATTAAGCGTAATTAAGATTGGGTTCACAGTATTGCTTGTGCTAGTATATATGATGCGAAGCAAACCACAGACGATGCGATGAGTTGTACAACCAATTCTAGGAATCGTAGGTTGTACGCGAGTTATACACGAATTGTAACGTTTGTGGCCTGATTGTATTAAAGTTGTGTGCCGGTTGTACGAAAGATCAAAAAGTTTGTTTTTTGACAAGTTGTACCCACACGTCGCAAAGTTTGTGTGCCCCTCGCGTACGATTTTAGTAGTATTTGTGTTTAGTAATGTTTTGACCACCCTGCAGTTACCATTGAATGTTAAGTGTTTTTTGAGGGAGATGGGTTTTTAAATAAAGTTGTACATTAAATCGCACGTTAAATTGTATCGTTTGTGGAATAGCATACAACTAATTACTGGAATTGGTTGTACAACATATCGCATAGTCTATGTTGTACAACCAACATAGACTATGTAATTAGGACAATGTTGGGATTGCTTCCGTTGAACTTATTAATTAGGTCGTCAGTCGCAATGTCAGCTTTTCGTACGAAGAGCCATGTCATTTGTCATAGCTTTTGGCCGTACATCGATTGTAGGAATATTCTGGACGTAATGCATGGGACACTCATTGCGGAATACATTAAACACAATAAGTGAATGGAGAACGATATTAGGATTTTTACTAATGGTTCTCTTATAAACGGTAGAGCAGGAGCAGGTATATATTCAGCTGAGCTGAACCTGTCCTGTAGTCTGTCTTTAGGGGAGTAAGAGTCTGTTTACCGTTCAGAATTGCTTAGGTAGCTGCATGGAAAGTCGGGTGGGTGCATGGAATATCTGATCGGGTCTAATCTAAAATGCATGAGTGATCATGTACTTCAAACTAGGGATAGAAAGTGTTTTAAAAATTAACAATTGTGTCTTGGTAAAGTTGATGTGGATTAAAGCACACATAGATATAGCTGGGAATAAGTTAGCAGACCAACAGGCAAGGAGGGGATCTGCTGTGAATTTCTGTGGACCAGAACCTAGAGTAGCACTGAAAATGGCTCTTTAAACCTGGAAAGGTGGCTACTACATGTAGACAGACTACAATGGTTCTTAAAGAGAGCCTTGGCAGAAAGGCTAGTAAGTTGCTTAGATATAATAGAAGTGCCTTAAGCTGGATAACAGCTGAAGATGCTTCTTAACAGGTCATGGAAAATTCAAGTATCATGTAGCCAAATCAAAAAGATAATACTTGCAATCGAAAAAATTATATCTGGAAGATGCTAAGATGGTATTGCAAATTCTGTGTGAATGTCTAGCACTGGCTAGCAGAAAATTGTTACATAAGAATGCCATGGGGGATCTAAGCCTTGGAAAAATTCTAGCAATTACTAGAGACTCCATTAAGGAAAAGAATGCCGACAATTACCGTCGCGACGGTAGTATGAAGTCACAAAACTCAAGGCTGGTGGGAATACGTGACTCAATAAAGGTCAGGTTATTATAAACTACAATTACGTTGCCTATATTTATTGCGGACATAAGGGTGTCGACAAGGACCCATTGGACGATTCGGTTCAGCTGAAAATGAAGCAGAAGTCCATTTAAATTTCAGGAATATATTTGCCATACTTGCTCACTATGCTTGGAAGAGACTTTTGGGCAGATCGTCTGTGAATGTTCAGCAATTGCTAGTATAAGGTGCTATGGGGGATCTATACCTTAGACAAATAGCAGTACTCAGACTCAGTCAAGAGTAAAGGCTTGTAATAGTAAGGTAGTTATAAATTTTCAATCGATAGTACTTCCAAGTACCAGAGATCATTTGGGAATAAAGGCGTTCGAGAAGGGTGGCATAAATTTAGTAATCTGATGTTGAGAGGCTTTAGTTCCCAAAATAAATCACTCTGTTATTTACACACTGGCTTTAAAATGTATGTATTTTTGCATGTATTTACTAAGTGTTCGTATGGGTAATAGTATTTGTTGGCTAATTGGATTGTTCTTTGTGTGATGCAGTCATCACGTCGCCATGTGTTAGTTTAGGTGATGTTCTCTGTGTGAATATCCTTCATGAGCTTTTATTCCCATATGTGAACGTATTAGCAAACAGGAAATAGATTGAACACTACCGTATCGTTTTTTTTTATTCGTATTTGCACTTATAATGGAATAGTTGGTTCTTGCTGTCAACTGATATCTGGGCGTCATGTTAACGCTGTTGTTACCAAATAACTGACAGTAAAAAGTTTTTGCTGCAAACGCTTTTCAATAAAAACTTTAAGTGCAAGTTTTAGTGGCTGTTAAATGATTTAGTTAAATGGAGTTTAGTTTTAATAGCGGTTAGAAGCGACTAAATATAAATTTTTTTAAACAGGTACTTAAATTTAAACAGCTTTTGTTAATGCAAGCATTTGATTTTTAATAATAAGTTAATAGTAAAGTTTAAGTTTTTTAATTTAAATTTTTTTTATTCAAATCTTTGTTTGGGAGTTGCTTCCAATTCAACTCTATATATTTGTTGTCTAATTAATACAAATGGTCTACATTAAAAACAACAAAGATTATTTTGTATCTGATTGCAATTTTTATATTTTTTCTTTTCGAAAAACTTTTACTACACAACAGTAACCCAAACAACAAACAACTAAACAACCAAGCAACTTACAAACAATTGCTTGTAATGTTGAAAAACTTTTCCCATTTAAAAGAAAAATATTCTGATATTAAAAAAGTGAACATTTTTTTTGGGGAACAAAAGAGTATTACTGACTTTTTCCTGTACAAAATGTTTGCCATAAACAGCTAAAAGTGGAAAAAGTATAAACTTTAGTTGTCCTTTTTTATCAGAGCTTACATTTGTTGTTTTTTGTTAGAAAGTTTGGCATAAACACTGCTGCAAACAATTAAGTTTTTCCAAGTCTTGCAGTTTATTTTCCAATATGTAAATGTTGGACGTTGCTGTTTCATTTAGTATTCCTTTTTTTTTGTTTGATACACTTTGTTGTGTTATTTAGAGAATGCGGTTAATTTGTTATAGTTAATCAGTTAATTGAAATATATGATGAAAACTTTCGAAATCTTTTTGGTTTGCTTTTTTTTAAGTTGATTATATTTTTAAAAAAGTTAATTTTAAGTCAAAATTTAATAGTAAAACTTCAAAATTAAGCCCATAAAATTATATTTTTTTAAGAATAGAAAACATCGAAATAATAAATTACGACCAGTTATGTACAAAAAATGCAGAGTAAATTGTCACTTATTTTAGCTGTTAATCTGGAGTGGGCAAATTAAAAAAGAAAAATTAATTTATACACAGAAAGTAATACATATTTTATTCAAATAAATTGGGTAAATTCGTGATGGATTTATGTACCAAAGGATCTATCCCAGCGAAAAATACAGTATGAAGGTTTGTAAGGCAATGACGAATTAGTATTGCTTTGTTATGTTGTTGGCGATGTCCCACTTAGTACAAGTATTGCAGCGCAGTTTTCGTTGTAACTCCTAGTAAATTCATCTCTTTTTTGTGATTTCTTATATGCAGTACTGTAAGGGAAAGAAATGTCACAAATTCGTTGTTTTTTTTATAAACTTTTAATATTATTTTTCTTTAAATATTTAATTTTCTGTGGATATGTAAGTAGTAAATGAAAATCCCACAATTCCCATATTAAATGCAAAAAATCAAAAAATTGGAATTTTTTTAGTGTTTTATAAATAAAGCCTACATTAAGGTTAATTTTTAAAGGGCCGATCTTGATTTTGAATAAAACAAAAATTGTTTGGGAAATTATTGTCATTTCTTTTGATTATTGGTATGGTTCAATTATGTATGGAAGAAAATATCGGTAAAATGGCCACCGCGACCTCGACGGCACACCTCCATCCCATGCTCCAAATTTTCGATGACGCTGAGGTATAATTGAGGTTCTATGATGTTAAGGTGCCGAATTATCTCATCCTTTAGCTCTTGATTTGTTGCTAGCTTATCGGGGTTACACCTTTTTTTTCAAATAACCCCAAATAAAGTCCATGTCAAATCACATGATCTTGGCGGCCAATTGACATCGCCAGTACGTGAGATAACACGGCCACTGAATTTGTCGCGCAAAAGAGCAATTGTTTCGTTAGCTGAGTGGCAAGTGGCACCTTCCTGTTGAAACTACATATCGTCCACATTCATATCTTCCAACACGGGTTATAAAATGTTCGTTATCATCTCACGGTAGCGGACACCATGATGCCGCCAGCCCATAAACCGCACCAAACAGTCACTCTTTGTAGGTGCATTGCTTATTGACAAATCCAATGAGGTCAAAATGAATAACTTTAACGTATTGCTCGATTGTGTATCTTTCCATGGTTCAAATTGAGTTAGTCTGAAATTGAGAAATGTCAAATTAAGTGCAGAAAAAACTTGACGTTCAGGTGTGGTTCACATTCAACATCAGCCCTTAAAATTTAACTATCCGATACTTTGATTCTGCCCCACTGTGTACTGAAACTTTACATGACTATAGTAGATGTGTGATCAGCCATGCTGTCCCATAATGCTCTTTAGGAGAACATCTCAAGTGTATGAAAAGTTCAAATCTTAAGCAATTCTTTATTTAAACAAAATTTTAATTCGGGCAATAGTTCCAGTTAACACAGCCAGCACAGTTAGACACATTCTGTCACATTGATATATCTACAAAGGCCACATAGAGTCGTTGATAGCTAAAATAGGTTATGTGTTATGTTTGCTCCAAGAAATTTTCGTCTTGAACAGTGTGAAAAATCGTTTCCTCTTTACTCTGTACATGTTAGCTACGACAGTGTTAGCCCAAAAACCTTTATACTGCCAGAAATCGTGTCCTTCCTATTACTGTTAAGTAACTAGACTGAACACTGCCACATTTAACTGCGACCTTACAATAAATTAGATTACGAACACCGATACCACATCCATAAGATTCCCCAGATTTCGCAACTTGAGACTATTTCCTGTTACGAATTTCGAAGAAATGGCTGGTTAGTAAGATATTAGGGCTGATAGAAGAAGTTGTCATAGAAACAAACGCCTATTTTAAACATTATTTGGGGAAAAAACTAAAAATACAAAAACTATTGAGCAAGGCATTGAAAGGAAAATATTTTTTTTTATATGAAGTTTGACATTAAAACATATTTTAGGAGGAAAGAAAAATGCCTTTTAATGTCTAACATATAGCTCCACCCATTGACTACCTGATATATACGCCTTTATATCGAGCTAAAAAAGACTGTACTGAAAAATAAAACGATTTATAAAAAAAATATCTGATATCAAAAGAGTCAGGAAATCATCAAATTTCTCTCATATTTAAAATTTAAAAAATTTTTGTTCATCATTTTAGAGCGTCCAAGACAGTTCTTTAAAGGAAATATAAAATAATTTCGGAATAAGTTATAATTTTTAATGCATAATGGTAATCAAAGCCAACGATGACGGTGTGGCATTAGACTTACCTCACGTATCGAACACAAAGACGAGTCTTAAATAAATAGTGCCATTATTTTTATTATTGAGTACTGTGACTAATAAGATATTTTATACAGCCTTTATGTTCACCATACAAATCCTATACTATCTTTCACATCCTCTGGAGTCAAAGAAGAACCTCTGTATTTTTATTAAATATCTGATTAATATTTTGACTTAAAAACTAAATGTTTCTGTGAGAATTTCAAGAAAACTACATTTTTCATAAAAAACTATTAATGCGCTATATCAGTCAGTTATCACTGGGCACGTTCATAAGACGTAACTGTTGAGCTCAACTGCTACGAAACTGTTGCCAACTATTGAGCTCAACAGTTACGCCTTAGAAACGTCTTAAGAAATATACTGCAAAATAAAAATTGAAAAAAATAAAAGAGGAACAAAAGAAATAATTTAAATTAACTAAATTAATTACTTTAGCTGAAAACTATGGATAAGAAACGGTATAACTCTATTATATTAGCTATTTAAGCTGAGTACAACATGTTGACTTTAGGTAGTTAAAATATTTTATGATACAAAAAATACCCAACTGTTGAGTTGAGCGCAACTAGTCAACAACCCGTTTCTAAGACAAAGACTCAACCGTTCCGCAACAGTTACGTCTTATAAACGTGCCCATTGTGTCTGGATCAATACTGCATTGTGTTGGGTGCGTGTAGGTAATATTCAATTGGACGAAATAAATATAACGTATACGTATAAATTATACTGAGAAACACACAAAATTAAGCGATTAGAAACAGAAAAAATTATCCAATAAAAGAAAAATAAAAACTAGACTATGTAAAAAAAATTAGTTTGCAAAATAGCGTGGATGGACCACATTTGTTTTATCAATATATGTGACCCGACCTATGAAAAGGTGGCTTATGACTCAAAATTTTTCCACTTTTTTTTGGTTTCGATAGTTTTTGAGACGCTCTTTCACGTGGTGAAAACTAGAAAGTCCTAATTTGCTTAGAAGTGTACTAAAAATGTAGAGAAAGAAGAGCACAAATGAAAGAAAACAGGAATTTTATTTAAAATCCAGAATCAAACGACTTTTTTCGACGAAACAGCTGTATTATGGCCACCTGGTGACGATTGTACGACGCACTGTAGCAACTCTTCATATGTATCAATATTAGTGATACCAACATCATCGAAAGAATCATCATCATCCTCTTCGTTTTCACAGAAATATGTTTGAAAAACCTCGCTAAATTCTTCTTCGACAGACATTATTCACAAGTAACACACGTCAGGTTTCTGGAATATTTTTGTAAAGCAGATGTTAAACAATTAAAAAAATCCAAAATTAAAAATATTCAAATATTAGAACAGAAGTTATGGTAAGGCAAGTCGATTTGGGGATTTTTTTGGGGATAAAATCCCCAAAACCTGACAACGCTGGGTAAGAAACTGGTTTGTTCTTTGCATTGAAAAAAACATCGCTCTTTATATACGCACACGAACTTATCTCATTTATGCTCTTTTGCATTTTTTGGTTGCCTTTTGGGCATGACTTTTCATAATGCAAAGGAAAAACTACTAAGAAACTGACGAAATGCATTGTTCATTTCCCTCGGAATACCCTTAATTGCGCCAAAATCAATAACATCAGGTATTTTTTTTGCCGATCAGTAGGCCAATAGGTGGGTTGTTTGCTTGATATCACATTCAGACGCAATTTTGAAATTCTGTCAAATTAAACTCGACCTATTGGAGTAATTAGTCTTGATTCCCAAAACGCATGTTTAACGTTGTAGTCGCCTGATGCTAAGAAACAGGGACCTAGTGATTTGTAGAGGTCGCAATATTGACTCTCTGATATTTGAAATATTTTATGCCTGGCCTAACAAGAAGAAATAAGTTTTTGGTACATCAAACAAAAGGTCCATTTGGTACGGCTGTCTTATTTAACTTTAATTTTGATTATAATAACTCTGTTTTACATTTGCCTTATAGTTTTTTAGCTGATATAATTGTCTTATTTAAAATAACTATAACGTTTTTTATCATTAGTATGAGCTAAATTATATTTATAGCAAAATTGGTTGCAGCACAAAAAGGAACTGCTACAAAGACATTAATCGATAAATGATTTAATTAAAAAATTTTTGAGGTCAATAATAAAAATGCTGTTTGCAGTTTAAGAATAAAGCAGATAACAGAACATAAAAAATCTCAATTAATTAAATTTGTTAAATGCCATAGTGTTTTTGAACGAGTTAACAAAGATAAAATAAGCTGACTTTAATATCAGAACATGTTCTTCTGACGCTTTAATGTTGATATTAAATAAAAGTATTCAACACTTAAGTTTATTTTATTTAAACTTTTTTGGGGATAGTACTGTGCTTTCTTTTTCAAGAATTCGATAAACTTTTATTTCTTTTATTTTGTTTTGTAATATAAAAAACAACCAAAAAAAAAAATCAGCAATATTGCACAAAAACAAATTAATACAAATAGTCTGCTGGCTGGCTATTGTGGTTTGGTGTTGTGAATTCCCTTTAAGTATGAAAAAAAGAATAAAGGAATCCAAAACTTTTTTCTTTTTCTTTATTCATTTTTAAGAGTTAAATCTTTTGTAAATTCTTTTCTATTAAACATCATTGATGATTTTTTGTTTTTTTTTATTTTAGTTTTTAGTGGAATGGGGAATCACTTGCCTTATGGTCGTGATAGTGTTTAAGTCGTTGCTGAAGTGTTATAAATTATTTATTGATATTTTTTCTTTGGCGAACTTCGAAACATCTTAGCATAGAGAAAGAAGCATCTAAAAGAATTTCTTTTCTAACTTGAAATAGTAAAAGCATTAAGGTTTTTAAATGGAAAAAGTTTAAAATAGCTTATAGATTTTGGGGTTTAGTTTTGCGGTAATCATTTTCGCGTTGAGTTTTTTTTTTTTGGATAAATATAAACTTTTTGTAAAAGTGATTTTTGAGAGAGGACAACTAGATTTATTTTAGGTGGAAACAACTGAAAAAACATAACCTCCAATGTCGATAATAATAATGGGCTTGCTTGTGACCACAAGATTCCGTCGATTAGTGATAAGTTCTTACTATAAACTTATTTCGTAATGATGAAGAGTCAACAAAGAAATGTTGCCTAAATAATGGGTGATTTTTTTGAGGTTAGGATTTTCATGCATTAGTATTTGACAGATCACGTGAGATTTCAGACATGGTGCCAAAGAGAAAGATGCTCAGTATGCATTGACATTTCATCATGAATAGACTTACTAACGAGCAACGCTTGCAAATCATTGAATTTTATTACCAAAATCAGTGTTCGGTTCGAAATGTTCAAATGTGACAAATTTTGTTCAGCGATGAGGCTCGTTTCTGGTTGAATGGCTACGTAAATAAGCAAATTTGCTGCATTTGGAGTGAAGAGCAACCAGAAGCCGTTCAAGAACTGCCCATGCATCCCGAAAAATGCACTGTTTGGTGTGGTTTGTACGCTGGTGGAATCATTGGACCGTATTTTTTCAAAGATGCTGTTGGACGCAACGTTACGGTGAATGGCGATCGCTATCGTTCGATGCTAACAAACTTTTTGTTGCCAAAAATGGAACAACTGAACTTGGTTGACATGTGGTTTCAACAAGATGGCGCTACATGCCACACAGCTCGCGATTCTATGGCCATTTTGAGGGAAAACTTCGGAGAACAATTCATCTCAAGAAATGGACCGGTAAGTTGGCCACCAAGATCATGCGATTTGACGCCTTTAGACTATTTTTTGTGGGGCTACGTCAAGTCTAAAGTCTACAGAAATAAGCCAGCAACTATTCCAGCTTTGGAAGACAACATTTCCGAAGAAATTCGGGCTATTCCGGCCGAAATGCTCGAAAAAGTTGTCCAAAATTGGACTTTCCGAATGGACCACCTAAGACGCAGCCGCGGTCAACATTTAAATGAAATTATCTTCAAAAAGTAAATGTCATGGACCAATCTAACGTTTCAAATAAAGAACCGATGAGATTTTGCAAATTTTATGCGTTTTTTTAAAAAAAAAAGTTCTCAAGCTCTTAAAAAATCACTCGTTAGATTCTCTAGAACGCGCTTTAAGTTATTATAGTCGACTTTAATTCCTAGCTCTATTATCCTCTATCCTAGCTCTAAGTACAGGGAAATCGTGGTTAACTAACGTAACTCTTTTTGATTCCATATACAAACATATGCAGTTATTCTGTAAAAACTCTTCTATTTTGTCACTGACATCTTCTTAAAATTATTTAGGCAGGAAAGGTAAAAAGAATATGATTTTTTGCGAACATAATTCGAAGCTTTAATGGTGGTGAAGACTTAGTCAGTGTTGAAGGTAGTTTTATATGTAAAATCAGCAACAGCATTTTTACTTCATTTTATTAGCATTTTATAAAAAAAGATCTGGCCTACACTTATATTTTTATGGATATATTAAGTATTAAGTAAACTACCCCTTGCCCCTTTCCGATTATGCCCAAAATGTATACAGCTCTTCATCTCCAGAAATAAGGAACATACTAATTTTCATATTGACATGTCATACTTACATATGTCACCTTTTTTTCAAATAACCTTAAAGAATGAAGTCCAGCAGTGTCAAATCACATGATCTGGGCGGCCAATTGACATCACCATCATGTGAGATAACACCGTCATTGAGTTTGTCGCTCAAAAGAGCCAGTATTTCGTTAGCTGTGTGGCCAGTGACAACGTCCTGTTGAAACCAGATATCGTCCACATCCATATCTGCCAATTCGGGCCATAAAAATTCGTTGTCATCTCACGATAGCGAACACCATTCATCCATTAACTGCCTGACCGGTCGTATTTTGGAAGAAATACGAATAATGCCGCCAGCCCATAAACCGTACCAAACAGTCACTCTTTGTGGGTGTATTGGTTTTTCGACAATTACTCTTGGATTATCATTCGCCTAAATGCGGCACCCTTTGTGGGTGTATTGGTTTTTCGACAATTACTCTTGGATTATCATTCGCCTAAATGCGGCAATTGTGCTTATTGACGAATCCAAAAAGGTAAAAATGAGCCTCATCACTAAAGATGATTTTTTTCGAAAATTGATTATGCACTGTTGCCATTTCTTGCCACCATTCTGACCATTGTCGACGTTTGGAATGATCAAGAGGCTTTAGTTCCTGAGTCAATTGCACCTTGTAAGCGTGTAAGTGAAAGTCTTTATGCATAATGTTCATCAATGACGAGCGTGAGAGGTGCAATTGTTAAGCACGACGACGAGTTGAGGTGGACGGGTCTTCAGCCACACTATCGCGAACAGCAGCAATATTTTCTGGAGTACGAGCTGTACGAGCATTCACTGGTGTTTTCACATCACCTACAGACATGGTTTGCTCAAATTTTTGCACGATTTTTTTCGATTGTACGCACGTTTGGACGATTAAATTGATCGCAAAAATCACGAAGTGCACGATAGGCATTTTGATTTGAACGCCCATTTTCATAATAAGCCTGAATAAGTTTAACGCGTTGCTCGGTCTTTCCGTGTTTCAAATTGAGTTAGTCTGAAATTGAGAAATATCAAATTAAATGCAGAAATAAACTTGACATTTAGGTGTGGTTCACATTCAACATTGGCCCTTTAACTTTAACTTCAAACTTTATATATGGTAGTCAAATATTTTTATATACATATTTCTAAATATTTAAAAACAATTAATCACCTGATCTAGAAAAAAAATCCCTTCAACACTATTGAGTATTTAGAGAGTTATTCTGAGAATAATAATACTTAACATTTTATTAGTATAATATTTAGTACAAATTTTAATTAATAAAAAACGCACAAAAATTAATTGTTAATTTAAGTTCATACCATTTATTAGATAAAAATCAACTGAGAAAAATAAGGAAGAAATTTGATATTATACCAAGGTATACCTGGGAATAAGGGTTCTTTAATGAAATGATTGCTGTCGTTGTAAATATGTCCGTCTATAGTATGCTGTTGCTAAAATTGTGACTTTAAAACTAAACACAAGCATTTCTTTAAAAAAAACGACAGATAAATATTTAATAAAAAATATATGTACATATGTGAATACATTTTTGACAAATAAAAAAACAACAGTAATGATAACACAAGTTTTTAAAGGAAATTCAAGCCATATTTTTAAATTGACTCATATTTAAATAATTAAGTGAAGTTTTATCCCCACAGCATTGATATTCAATATTAATATTTCATTAAAAATGTACACAAAAGAAAATCAAAAATCCGCTAAAATAAATAAATAAATAATTTGCAGCAATTAAATCATTTCTGGCTTTTGCACGATAAAAACATTTTTTTTCACACACACACACATACATATGTATGTGGAAATGTGTTTAAAAGCATTACAGTGGGTAAGGGTTTTATATACACACTCGTATATATAGAATTTATATTTAAGCTAATGAAAAAATATTTGCATATTTGTTTACATTTGCATACAGAAATAATGTATATTTAAGCTAATAAATATCTGCACATACTTAAGTTAATAGTTAGTAGATATCTATCGATGTTCTATAAATTTTTGGAGAATTTTTCGCTTTAAACATAATAAATGTGGTAAGTAAATGCGAAATTAAAATCATGGCTAAATATAAATTCACTTTCGTATATGCACTCTGTCAAATAACTATAGGCACTTTTGTTTTGCAATATTTTTTTCCACTTAAAAAAAGCATAAGCTTAGGTTGAGTATCTGCCAATGACTTAATTTATTGGCACCGCATTTAACTTTATTTGGGTCAATTTTGCTTTAATGTGACTTTTCCACATTAAGTTAAGGTTTTTTCCTCAAAGGCCTTGATATTCCTTTATCGTTCATAATAGGGTTCAGCTTAGTAAATAACATTTTCCCAAATAGTTTTGACATTTTTGTTGATAGGCCTTTGCCTATATCATTTTACCTTTGTGTAATATTTACCTGGGTTAGGTATCATAGTAATTGGAGAAAACTTCCAGTCTGGTGGTAAAGAACTAAAGGCGTAGAAGTGCACTGAAAACGAAGACAGAGTTGTTATTACAACTACACAAGGGAAAATTATTTAAGCATCTTGTTATTTATTTTTAAAATCATTAGCTTTCTTAGGTTTGAAACCAACAATTACTCTTTTAAAATATCGAAAAGCAAAATATAAAATAAAAGGTAATACTGCTTTATCATCCATGGACGGTATATCAGCTGCAATGAAAATTGGTATTTAATCGATGATAAATTAATAAAATCTTTGCTTTGCAGAATTCCAAGTATTAAATTTAATTATATCGGCCGATGTTGAACGTGAACCACACCTAAACGTCAAATTTGTTTCTGCATTTAATTTGACATTTCTCAATTTCAGACTAACTTAATTTGAACCATGGAAAGATACACGATCGAGCAATGGTCAGAATAATGGCAAGAAATGGCAACAGTGGATTATCAATTTTCGAAGAAAATCATCTTCAGTGATGAGACATATTTTCACCTCAGTGGATTCGTCAATAAGTAGAATTGCCGCATTTGGGCGAATGATAGTTCAAGAGTGATTGTCGAAAAACCAATGCACCCAAAAAGAGTGAATGTTTGGTGTGGTTTATGGTCTGGCGGGTCTATTTTTTACAAAATGAGGCCGGTCTAGTAGTTACTGTGAATTGTGCTCGCTATCGTGAGATGGTAACGAACTTTTTATGGCCTGAATTGGAAGATAGGGGTGTGGACGATACGTGGTTTCAACAGGACGGTGCGACTTCCGACGCAGCAAACGAAACAATGGCTCTTCTGCGCGAAAAATACAATGGCCGTGTTTTTTTACGTGGTGACGATGTCAATTGGCCACCAAGATCATGTGATTTGACACCGTTGGACTTCTTTTTTGGGGTTATTTGAAAGAAAACATGTACGTTGATAAGCCAGCAATAATTCAAGAGCTAAAGGAAGACACAATTCGGCACATTAACGGCATAGATCCTCAATTATGCCTAAGCGTCATCGAAAATTTGTAGCATCGCATGGAGACGTGCCGCCGAGGTCGTGGTGGCGATTTGGCCGATATTTTGTTCCATACATAATTGAAACATACCAATATTATCAAAATAAAAAGAACTGACAATAATTTATTACATTATTTGTGTTTTATTCAAAATCAACATCGCCCCCTTAAAATTTAAACACCCTTTATTTCAGGACAAGCTGTACCCACACACGTTGTGTGAGACAATATTTTGTTCGATTTTGCTTTGAAGGTAATCCATAACAAATTTTAAGACTCTTACTTGTATAGTAATAATACTTAACATGCAATGTTAACTGCGAGATGGTCAAAACAATACTAAACACAAATACTAACAAAAATCGTAGGCAATAGGCACACAAATGTTGCGACGTGTGGGTACTACTTGTCAAAAAATCAAAATTTTTTTTAAGATAAGATGGCAACGGAAAACGAAATAATAGCGCTGCTCTCAATATATGTTGGCACAAAGTATGAGAAACGGAAAAAACGAAAGCAACGCTTTTGGATGAAAGAGTGGTACAAGCAACGCACCATGTTCTCTCATGTAAAACTTTTTCGTGAGTTGGAACGTAATGGGAAAGATGATTACATTAAGTTTCTCCATATGGATGATGCAACATACCAGGAACTGATTTCTTTGGTGACACCAATCATACAAAAGCAAGATACCTTAATGAGAAATGCGATAACGCCCCATGAATGGCTTTCAGCTGCGTTGAGGTTTTAAGCATCTAGAGGAAGTTTTCAAGCCGCTAAAAGGTGGAAATTCATCGAATATTGCAAAAAAATACTACGGGAGCAGTTAAATGTCAAAGAACATCGGTCTAACAATACTAATAAGAACTTTATTTTTCAATTTAATATTTTGGTATATAAATATCCCAATGTTTTTAAAATAAATTTATTTTAATGGAAATTAACATCAGCACCTGGCTCCATTTCCTTATATTTTTCTGTTAGCTTTTTCCTGCTTTGCTCTCACTTCCCACAACGTTTTTTCATTGCGGAAAACGTCAATGAAATCACGCCAAAATTCGTTATCCGGAATTGCCATAATAACCTCACGTGACGACGACTACACACAGTCATTCTTGTTATACAGACTTAAGAAAAAATTAAAAATTTTAATTTTCTGCTTACATGAATTCATACATAGAATTCGGTATGCATACCTGCCTACATATGTTACTACCGACCTCATACTCATACAAGTATGCACATACCGCAGCATTGTGTATTTGCCGCTTAAGAGAGAAGCTAAGTTCTTTAATTGCGGCTTATTCGGTAATTTTTGGCGAATTTGTAAGGCAACAAGAAAACGAGCCAGGTCTCTTTCGCCGCCAAGAAACAACAAACGTGCGACTCACCAAATATCTCAGCGTTATAAACCTAGAAAGGCAGTGTCTTGCATAAGTCAAAAGTGCTATAGTTATTTCACAGAGTGTATAGTAAACCGATACACACACACATCAGTAAACATTAAGTAATGAAACAGTAGCCATATTTAACAAACAATGAAATAGATACAATAAACTAAATTGGAAACCACTAAAATCAAATAAGCGCTTTTAGATATTGAACAGAAATTGCAAAACTAGCAATAAAATATACAATAACAACAACAATGGATACAAGAATACATTTTATATTATTAAATCATGTCTGTAAATAAAATCAATATCAAATATACACACACTAATATCTACTCACACACACACATATGCATAAGCTTAAGCACTTTTATTTAGAAACATAATTATCACACCAATCGCAGCAATAAAAACACCAAAAAAAAACCTCATAAAACAATAATAAACAATGATTTTTAATTGATGCCATTGAATGTGTGCCAGGATGTGTGTATGTGAATAATTTATTATGTATGATTGTGAAATTGTTTATATGCTTTGCGTTAGTTAGAAGTAGTTATATATATTTTTTTACCAATTATATCCGGTTGCTTTGTTGTTGTTTTTATTGTCATTAACCCTACGATAACCAGCAATTTTTCCAACGATCAATAAGCAACAAGGCCACAGGAACCTTGTTGCTTATGTTATTTTAGCGAATTTGAGATTTTTTTTTTATTATTTTTACGTTTATTGAGGCGATTTCAGAATTTAGGCGATTAACTAATAGTAAAGCAGAAATAATACTTCCTCCTTCCTACTTCCTAAAAAATTGTTCTTGAACAATCTTTCGAGGGAATTATTTTCCAATTCAGCCAACACCTTTTTCATGTATTCTTTCAAGTACAAGGTAAAGTCTTTATTGTCTCCGAAAGCAAAGCATTCTTGTGAACTGTGATTGAGAACAACATCAACGCCGGTCTCATCGATTGAGTTTGTATCCTCATCAGCTTCTTCAGCTCAGGTATAGAAAACTTCACTTTTAATTTCACCTGTTAAATTACATCACCGACTAATTTCGATTTGAATCTGCGAATTAAAAATAAATTATAGTATCAACACCGAGAAAGGAATAATTAAATATTTAATTTTAAATTTAATTCCCGAAACAATTGTTTAGTATTTTTTTAAAACACAAACCAATAAACTCCGATGACATAAACAAACAAATAATTTTTATTTTAAAAAATCTTTTGGTTACCTACGAAAAAACTTGGGATGTGGATTAAACATTATATAGTTAAAACCAACCATGTTGAATTTTTTGTACGTAGTAACCATTTAATAATAAAATTATAAACAAAACTTTTTTACCGGGACCAAAGTAATGTTACAAACAACAAAAAATTTTTCATCGCAACCATACATTGTTACACAGAACATAATGTGGTTCCTGTGACCATACCATAACCATAGTTTTTTTTTATTTCAATATTAAAATTTATAATCTAAAACCTATTTGAAGTCCTTAAAATCATTACAAATATAGATATCAGATGCAGTCTTATAGCATTCTATCAAGCCATTAAAAAATACTGTGGCTTCGGAAACATGAAACGTCCATATGGGCCTTATCAGTCATCGAAGGGTTAAAAAAATAAAGATTTTTATATACGACTAGCTGTGCCTAGACACGTTGTGTTCGTTTTGACAATATTTTGTTCGATTTGAAAGTAATCCACGCCAAATTTTAGGACTCTTATTTTTATAGTGCTTCACGTATACGTATTTACTTTATAACCCACCCTGGATAAAATTCTAAAATTTATAAAAACATTTAAAAAAAAAATCCTATATTGGAGTCAGGATACTAAGGTACCTCATCACATAATTTTGTTAAAATCCATCCAGTAGCGTTTACGTGATGTGAACGCAAAGCGACAGTTAGTTAGACAGAAATACAGACAGGAAATTAATTACTATTTTATTATAAGTATAGAGAATTGATAACTAATTATTAGGGTACCTCTTTTATCACTAAGATCTACCAGCCATTTTTCCTTAAAAGGCTTCCAAAAGTCTTTTAAAAATATTTACTGCTTGTATTTTATTTTTTTGTAATTTAATTTTGAAACTCATATTTCCAAATAATTATGTAATTGTGCGTGCTTAGCGTAAAAAAAATATTTTCGACTGTCCAAATACTGTATTTAAAATAAAATTAAATTTAAAAAAAATATTTTTTTGCACCTTAATAGCAAACAAAAAAGCAACAATTTGCTGTAAAAAAAACTTTAATTTTATTACTATTTCAAGTAGATTCAATTAGGAAATTTTATGTTTTTTCTTATGTCCTTGTTATGTTTTGTTATTAAAATTTTAATCAATCTATTGTCATCGTTTTTACTATAGCCGGCGTTGTTGATGGCTGTGTTAGCTGAAGAGCTTGTGGTAAAATCTATTATTAGTTAATTTCGTTATATCGTTTGCATACATAATTAATTATTAGCAGCAGCAAAAAGAACAACCAAAAAACAAAACAATCCCGACAAAAAACGAAAATGAGACAAAAGCAAAAAGACAGTGAATACAATTTAGCAGCTCTTGTTTTTGCTGTTACTTTCGGAAGACAGTGATTTGTATTGTTGTATGAAAATATTGTTGTTGTAATGGAAATATTTTTGTGTATCGAAAGTAAAAGACCAATTTTGTGTTAAATATTTACTTTACGTGACAAATTTGCATGCAAATCACTTTTACAAACAGCACATCAGGAAATAGATATAAAATTTGAAATGATATAAAGTAGTTATGTAAGAGTGTGCAGGAGCGAGAGAGAGAGATAGAACATTGGTACATTAGAATATTGATATCTTTTGCAGCACTAATTTAAAGGATTCTCGTTTTTTGCGTTTTCTATTTTCGTCCATTTTGTGTTGAAAAAGCATTGATTTTTTACTTTAAAAATAATTAAAGAGTTTGAGGATTTTGTTGATTGTTGATTGATACGGTAAAGATGTTTATAAAACTGTTTCAATTAATTCTTAAAATTTGTTTTTAATGAATTTGGATTACTTTATAACATAGAGGTAATGCATTATATTGACCTATTAATTGCCGTTTTCATTAGCATTAGTTTGTTGCCTTAAAATTGCAAATGGGTTTTAATATAAAACTTCTATTATTATTTATAAAAACAATATATACCCGATAATTAAATGATTTCGAAGCATTATTATTATTAAATGGTGCATTTTATCGCAAAATAAAGACATAATCGTAATAACATGTCACTTTCGGAACACGCTATCAGTTTTAGTATTTGTTGCTATAGCGACCACAGGTAGACATACACCTTCTGTGTAAATATCAAGAGTCTACCTGTTATGGTTCAAAACTTAGGCCATGTACATGCAAATCACGTCACTATAGGAACACCCTTTATTATTTTGGTTGATTTTTTATATTTGTTTATATAGCGAACTATGTTTTAATTATTGTTTGTAAATTTTAAGAGTATGCCTCGTACAGTTCAAGCAATAAACACATATACGTGAATAAAACGTCTCTATCGGAACACCCTATACGTTTTAGTATCTTTTATACTAATATACATACATCTTCTGTGAACATTTCAAGAGTGTCAGACGGACAGAGATTGTAGCGAAAACAATAGGGTTGTATTTTTACCCGTCGCACATTGGGTTGAAATTGCTAAAAACGGCTCTTAATTCAGGCGTTAAAGATAGCACTTATTTTCTCGTTTCGTAGTATTAAGTGGATCATTACTACTTTAAAAAAAATCAGAGCTATAATTAAAAATCTATTGAAAATATCTTCATTAGACTTTTCGCTACTTTATTTCCGTGAAAAATCTTCTCTGTATGATTTAAAATCTTTATAACGAGCTTCCTGTGCTTCCTCCGATAACTGGCCAATAGGTAACAGTGCATGAGTAATAATCTGCGTACTATGTTTTCAAAATTTATGTAAAGTGGAAGACTTGTTATACCATGGGTATTTTTCAACAAAGTATTTTGCAGTCGATAAAGTAAATTTTTCAAAATTAATCTGATACAGCAACTAAAATAATATGTAAATTTTTGATTAGTTCAATGTCGATTTTTGTAATTTCTGCAGAAACTGCGGGATTTTGAAAAAAAAACGTCAGGCTGTTTTCCCGTCATTTGAGTTTTCAAATCCTGTTTTGGTTAATCTACTATAAGTACGGTTTTTTGTCTGAACTCGATCTGTATTTTTGATCTGGTTTCATTAACTACATGTATATCGATACCTTCCCATAAGAATGTATTAAGCGACATTTCTAAAAATTTATTTGTGTATTTTATTGAAAGGAACATAATATGTATTCTGAAGATAAAACTTGACATAATAAAAATTTCAGGGAGTAACATTACTCCAGTGAGAAAACTTGGCGGTTGATACAATTTTATTTTCTCTTTAGTTTCCTTTGCATCCATGATAGGGCCGCGAAAATCTGGCGTTTGACTTTTAGTATAGTTCCACATCAAAAACTCATTTTCGAAAAAAGTGCCGCTTAATACATTCTTACGGGAAGATATCGATATGTACACACTTACAACCCCCGGGGGCTTTTAACTGAGATATATTTTTGAGTTTCCAAATACCTGAAGTTGAAGGTTCCATTGAAAAAATATTACTTTTATGCTGGGAAAATACAAAAATTTAATTAAAAAAAACAAATTTGTTTCAGTTTTTACCACTGTTTTCAAAAACTTAAAAAACTTGAACTTTGACAACGCACAACTCGAAAAGTAGATAACAAAGAAAAATGAAAAAAAGATAATTAGTGATGCACAATTTTGTTTACTATAACCTGAAATAGAATAATTTTTAAAAATATAAATTTTCAATTTTCAATTAAGAGCCATTATTGGGAATTTCAACCCAACGTGCGTCGGATACGGAAGCCTAATAAGTATGTGCGGGAAATTGGAGACAATTGTTTAATGGTAATTATACCATTAGAAGTGGCACACGAGAGTTATGATGAATAAAGGACGAATCACGAACCTGATTTAAAACGAAGATCATTTATATAATAACTCGTACTAAAGAATCACGTTAATGTTAAAACTTATACCTATCGTACAGTATCTTAACAGTGTCAACTGATCATTATTCTATCAGCCCTATTAAAAAATTGTCACATGACATGTTATGTGTTAATACCCTTTCCTCAAGGGATTACATAGTTTTTAAGGTTTGTTTCTTACTTTAAGTTTATTCCCTTTTAGTAAATAAAAAATTTAATTTTCTATTTAGGCTTTAAGCTGATATTAAATATTTAAATTTATTTTCTTAACATAGAATTTTATTCCAAAATACAATAATTTCTTTTGCTTTTGTTAAATTTAGCATATTTAACCATTCATATGAAAGGTAAAATTAGAGAGCATTTTCTTTTCTTTTGTTTTTTTGTTTGTTTGTTGTTCTTTTCTCCAACATTTATTATGGTTACAACACTTTGGCAAAAAGCCAAACAAGTCAAAGCTGCAAAAATATAGAAATAAAAAAAAATTGTACCTTTGGAAAAGATGTATGCACTAACAATAGACTTTGCGAAAAGAAGTACCCAGAGTATTTGTAGTTTTTAGAGGGCGATGTGCACAACCAAACTGATATAATGGCGGTTATATGAATGGGAGGATGAACGTAAGAACAGCCGGCTATTAGAGCAAAGTGAAGAAGAGTTTTATTGTCTTTTTCTTTGTGTTTCTTTGGTTAAATTTACTTTGTAATCTATTGTTGGTTTGATTTTCTTTTGGCCATAACCTTAAGAGTTTGTAAGTCTACCCATCGTCGTCGCCGTCGTCGTCATCATCATCATCAGCCAAAGCTTTGTATGTTTTAAGATAGCAAAAATTCCAAGACGTTTTACAAAAAAACTAAAATATATTTTCATTGCATTTATCTGGGTGCATTGTTTAGTGTTTAGTCTTAAGTCTGTAGATTAAAGAATGTGTGTGAGTACAAACGCTTTAATTTTATGTTGGCAGGTAAAATATGTTGTTTTTTGTTGTTGCAGTTAGTGGTAGCTTAGGAAAATTATAGACTTTGACTTCCACTTTCACCGTAGTGGTACTGGCATTTATTTGTAATGTGTTATTTATGGTAAAGGGTATTCGAATATTAAAGTTTGTGTTCAAAATTACGCGATGTAAGGTAAAATATAAAATGGATCAATCTACAGATGCCGCACCAATCATTTCTATTGATAGACTAGGACTAAGTGCACTGAAATAATTTTAAATACGTGTTTCGACAAGAAGCGTTTTAGTCAAAAGCTCTCCTATAAAATTCAAACTTAAGCTATTGGCAAGTTATAATAATGGGCCTAAATGTGTTAATAAAAAGGGGTGTTGTGCTCTAAGAAATACATTTGGTTCTTTGGAAATGATAAAATGGATCTGATAGGAAGTTTACTTTAGAATACTGTGCTCTGAATTGAAAAATGGGAAAACCAGCATTGCACCATCATGCTTCTGGATTCATGCATCTGTTTGTAGCATTCTTCTTATTAATATACTTTGGTAGAGCTTAGTTGTATACATCAACTTTAACTCACCCTATTTTTATTTCACACCAGTACTTAGGATATGACCCCAACCCATGCAATGCATTGTGCCTGAAATAGAAAATTGGGTTGTGGGAAGGAGGATAGAGGGAGTAGTGTTTGTGGACATTGGATTTGAGTTTTCCCACTTTGTAAGTGACAGCAAAGACCTTTGCACGAAGATGATTCCACATACCAATTGTACGGCTAAAAAGCTAATTCTCTTTGTAATGCATAGTGCTCTTACTGAAATACATATTGTACACATATACGCTCCCCCCGGGGGTACTAATTGTCATTGCTGTACATTCATATATTGACGCGGTACTCTTGCGGTAAATAGGGGAACCATACGCTAGGGTTTCTGGAACCTGAATCTGGAAGAAAAAGTCTGTTGATTTATATCACGGGTTCTCTTTGAGGCCCGACCAGTGCCCAAAGGACTGGTACCACGGGAATCGGTAGCCCCACAGCGACCGACTCGTCTCGGTGACCGGATATTGGTGAGGTCCCATTCGGAGGTACATGTTACAATCTTTAGAATATGGGTTCATGGTTTGCCATGTTCTAAAAATTGCTACTCACTGTGACTCATAGCGTGTGTTGTTCTACACAGTGGGGGCGCTAGTCTACGCTTTTATTTCACTCAGTGATAAGACCACCGTCGGATAAGAGTCAACAGAATTTAATTTTTGGCCGGATGTAGGTTGTAAAAGTAGTAATGAGATCAAATTGGGGTACTTGTAATTTTTTTTGATACTTTAAAAATGTGTTTAGTTCATCGTACACCGCACTAGATTTTCATACCAAGAATGTCTTGAGCTTCCGATTCCTTAATTTCAGGTTGTTTAATTTTAAGGGCCGATGTTGAATGTGAACCACACCTAAACTTCAAGTTCTTTTCTGCATTTAATTTGACATTTCTCAATTTCAGACTAACTCAATTTGAACCATGGCAAGATATACAACCGAGCAACGCTCGCGCTCTTTTGCGCGACAAATTTAATGGCCTTGTTATCTCACGTGGTGGCGATGTCAATTGGTCGCGAAGAGCATATGATTTGACACCGTTAGACTTCTTTCTTTGGGGTTATTTGAAAGATAGAGTGTACGTCGATAAGCCAGCAACAATTCAAGAATTGAAGGATGAGATAATTTGGCACATTAACGGGATAGAACCTCAATTATGCCTCAGCGCCATCGAAAATTTGAAGCATCGAATGGAGGTGTGCCGTTGAGGTCGCGGTTGCCAATTGGCCGATATTTTGTTCCATACATAATTGAACCATACCAATATTTTCAAAATAAAAGGAATAAATAATTTCCTAAATAATTTGTGTGATAATCAACATCGGCCCTTAAAATTTAACCACCCTTTACTTATACTACCCATAATTACAGATGAAGAACGTTTTTCGCCTGCCCCTAATCAGATATTGTTACGAGATCCTGATTGAATGTATCATTCAAGTTTTGCCTCTTGGCGCCAATCTCAAAAAGGCCGATCCTTTGCAGCATAAATACGAATGGCAAATGCTGCTGTCATCTCTAAAAGAGTATATAGGGAAAAATAAGAGGCTAAGAGAATGAGCAGAGCCTTGTGGTATTTGAAATTATTTGATGAGATCCCATACATAAAAACTCATACAAAATGATTCCTGAGGATGCTCGGAAGCTAAAAGAAGAGTTATCACCGACACCAGAAACAATAAGTCTAGACAGAAGCGCACCATGTCCCACTCTAAAGCCTTGAAGATATGTAGAGCCACCACCTAACTTTTGCTGAATTTGTATATGGATTGACACCATTTTTCCGAAAGGAAAGCTAGCAAGTTCTGTGTACAGCGCCCCTTACAGAAACCATACTGACGGTTGTTTAGTAAACTGTTGGACTCCAGATAATTCACGAACTATTTTTAAATTTATTTAAGGAATATTTTCAAATATCAAATAGTTACTCCAAAGTTAATATTTGTACACTACTTTCTTAACACCCTTTAGATTCGTTCTTGGCTCTAAACATATTTGGGGTAAATATTTTGGCGTCTAAAAGGACAACAATTGTAAATCTAAAATAAAATCTATTGCAAATATTTAATAAGGAAAATTTCTCGCAAAAAGATTTAAAATTGAAAATAATATTAGTTGTTTTAATTTCCTGTTTGTTTTCCTATTTTTTACTTAAGCTTTCGTTTTCTTTTTGCTTCCATTTTTTATTATATAGTCTTTTTAAGACGGGAAAGGATATTTTAATAAAAAGATTTGTTTCATAATATTAGCACACACATATACATTTATTTATGCAACCAAGATGATACAAGTGATTTTCACTCCATCTTACAATAATAAAACAAACCAAATATGAATATGATATCAACCAGCAGCATCTACAATAACGACGAACAACAACAATAACAAATATAATAAAACTAGCAAATGGTTGTCATATGAAAAAATACAAATAACTAATGCGGAAAATGGAATGTAGGAAAAGTTCCAGTAGGAAAGTTCAACACTTTTAAAACTAATCCAGAAAAAATATCTAGATCCATTGTTTTTCATACTATAATCTAAATAACGCTCATACTTTAATCATTTTAAAAATTCATTTTTTTAATAAAAATTAAATTTTTTCAAAAAAAAAAACTAAAAACGCGATTATCGTTTATGTTTACATTAGGCACATAAAATTACAAACTACACAACAGACTAATTTTAAAAAAATTTAAAAATGATCCTACCGACGCCTTCCAGAAAGAAATACGCGTTCTGCTAAAACGCTGCAAAACGTTTACTGACAGAAAAATATACAAATACCTAAACAGAGCACAACCGAAAATACGGAAAGAAAACATACCAAGAGAGCCATTGTAAACTACAGACCTGCCCTATCATACAACTTAGCCAAACATATCAAATTAGCCAAAGAAAAACTCAACTTACAAAATACATACTATTTTAAACGCGGTTTGAAAATGATGTCTTTACATAGAAAGCGCTCGCCAAACGTACCATATGACAACAGTACTGAATACAATGTTTATTTCTGTGGTCATAAGAAGAATATTTCTTATTGCACTTACCAGATGATGTTATTACAGCACTCAAGTTAAATAAGAGATTCACTTCCCGAAGTCGGATATTTTGAATGGTAAAAGGCCTGTTGCACTCACAATATTTTCATTTACTCATAATACCTTCTTCTTATTAATATTTATTCAGAAAATTGTCTTTGCAGCACCTGTCTCTATCATTTTGAAGCTTTTCTTCTTGCCGAATGGACTATGTGCTGAAAGATATATATATGTCGCCTACAAAGTCAATGACAGCCACACTGCCACCAAGTCCCCATTTTATGCCTTTGTTTTTGCTCGTTGCGTTTCTCATAACAACGTCCAATACCACGTTAAAGAGTAACGCCGATGCCGCTTTATTATACTCCAGATCTAAAGAAATTCTTATCGCCTACAGAAGTGTCGTGTATAAATCTTGGATTAAATCATTGTTTTCCTCGATACTCCTTTACAGGTGGGTGCTTGCCAAAGTTTTTTAAGTGTGTACTGACACGTTTTTGCTGGTTACTGGGATAGCGGAGGCCAGGATTGTTTCAATTTTATTTGTTACCTACCTTCTTTGTTCGGGGAGGCGCACCTGTCACACGGTCGATCCAACACCGTTAGAAGATAAACTTCTGTCGTATTGGTACTTCCACCAATTGCAGTTGTACTGTCGATAACAAGTTATTGCGGAATTTTAAATTCCTTCAAAAGCAGGCGAGCTGCTTGCTATCTAACTCGTTTTTTAAAATATTGTCCCTTTTATACTAAAACAATAATTGATTATTTTCTTCCTTTTTCTTTTTTTGTTGTGGTGGATACCGAAAATTTTATTTTGCCTTCATATTATCATCTATTTTTCCAGGGGGTGGAAGGTCAGGGAAGCTCCTTCTGATGGATTGTCTAGAGGATGTTAAAGTCACAATTTCTTAAACCCGAAAAACCACCTTGAAAATTTCTTTGCCCTCTGCCAGAAATCGAACCTGGTGTGCTTTGTTTTATAGGCAGGCACTTAACCATAACACCAAATGTATATTTTATATTTTACTAGCTATCCCCGGTACGCTTCGCTACACCCATCCACAAAAAATACAATAATCACTTGGAAGAAAAATATGGCCAACCTCTAACTCGAAAACGCACGCTATTCTCACATCAAAAATGGTTTAGCTTATATGCATTACTCTGAGGGTTACTTATGCAAAGTTTCAAGGCTTCATCTATTGTAGTTCTCCAGGTACACGACAATAACTTTTCACTTTTCATAGGAGGTAACACGGCGACTGTTCCAATGCAGTTTATATTGGTAGACTATATGCTTTAGCATAGGGGCTACTCGTGCAAAGCCTCAAGGCTCTATCGATTGCAGTTTCCTATGTACACGATTTCTCACTATGTATAGGAGGTACCATACGTACCATTCCAATTCAGTCTGTGCTTCTCTAAGCATCAGTAATCCCTATACGAAGATACAGTATAAGGGTTACTGATGGAAAATTCCCAGACGCCACCTATTGCGGTTCTCTAGATACCGGATAATCCTTTTTTACAGTTTATGTTTTTCTAGAGTATATGGGTATGCATCAGGAACTCGATAATAATTTTTCACTTTGTATGGGAGGTACAACGCCCACTATGTCAATCCAGTCTATCTTTCTCTCAACTATGCATGTTAGTATAGAGGTTCCTGTAGCAAAATTTCATGGCGCTACCTATTACCGTTACCAAGATATGCGATGATAAATATTTATTTTGTATGGGAGGTACCACGCCCACTATTCCAATTCAGTCTGTGTTTCGCTAAGCTATTAACGTTGATATGCAGGTTACGTGTGCGAAATTTCAAGACGCTACCTATTAATGTTACCTAGATATACGATGATTAATATTTACTTTGTATGGGAGGTGCCACGCCCACCTTTAATATCAAAAAATAAGTACCCTATTTTACCATCCGTATATCCAATAACAAACTGTGAAAATTTCAGAAAGATCGGTTCACTGGTGTAGGCAGGTATAGCTTTCCGACAAACAAACAAACATACAAACAAACAAACATACAAACAAACAAACAAAACACATTTTGTGCTTTATATATATAGATGATTCAAAAAACAGTTTCTATATTACTTATATAAACGAAATAACAAGAAAGCTAATATAATCAAGAAGATATCCTTATTAAGAAAATTATAAGGATGATTTACACATGATCATATAATGAAATCAATAAGGAATACCTTTTTGAAAAAATCAATAAGGTAGGCTAATAAAATCAATAAAAAAATCCATTTTTTATACAATTCAGAAGAAAACCTAATAGAATCAAAAAGTTTTTCTCTATGGATGTTTTTTTTTTTTTTTTTTTTTTTTTTAAACAAGTAAATGTGCTATATTCGGCCGTGGCGAGTCTTCTATACCCTTCACCACGGTAAGAAGATAATGTACAGCATTAGCCATATTGTTGACTCTACATATATTAAAATCAGTCGTATGAGAAAACACTCATCATTCATGCTTTAAAGAAATAGATGACGGCGGCGAAGCAGCTAAATAAAAACAAATTCCGTTGGCTGATATTGAAGACGACAGCTACATCGTAAACTCTGACATTGTTGTAGAAATACCTTTTTTTGCTTTTATAAAATTAAATAACTTTTTAAAAAAATTATAAATATTTCCTTCAAAACTTGTTGTTTGTATACGAATTTGTAATTTGTAATTTGCAATTTTGTGTCATTTTCTTTTGTTGAATAAAATAGAAATTAGCCTAAGTTGACGACAGCCACAGCGGTGGTCGTGTAGCCATGTAGCTATACTGGCTTCAAAATAATCGTTTACTTTTTAACGTGTGTATTTTATTTTTGACAGTTTGTAGTCGGTATCCTGATGTTGTCTATGCGTTTAATGCATCTAGGTTTTAAAACAGAGATCTCATATTTAAAAATCAAACGCATTTACAAAAATATATTACTGTATTTACATACATACATATCCATATATATTCTTAATATTAAAAATATGTTATGTTACAGTCATGATTTTCATTTTCACAAAAATATTGAAATGTTCTTTTTAATTTGTTGCAAATTTTTTGTAAAGTTTTATATGAAAAATTTTTGGAAAAATTTTTTCGAAAGTTTTTCTGTAAAAATATCGCTTTGAAGATGGTTTATAAAGTTTTTTGTAAATATTAAAAAAAAAAATAATTATTATACATATAATAAAAAAATAAAAAAAATAATTATTATACATATTAGTTATTGATAATTATTATACATATTAGTTATTGACCCCCGAGAATTGTATGTACCCCATGCGATATACCTGTCGCGGTCTAATATTTATTTGACAAAAGAAGCAACAGAGAATCATTAAAGGCGAAAAAAATTAAAAAAACGGGAAAAAACGTGAAAAATATATAGGGGGGCTTGGTTTTTGGCCCTATATGCCTCCAATGGAATGATCCGATGTTGCTGAATTACAATCCGAAAATTTTCGAAACTATGCCTGACAGATTGACAGATTTTGTATCTCTTCTGGTGCCTTGGCAAATGACATTACTACATTACTACTACCCGAACACGGACAGATGGACGGACGGACAGACGGACATACGGAAATCGCTTAATCAACTTCTCTATGTATAAGGATCCAGAATATATATACTTTATGGGGTCGTGAATGAATATTGTAGGAATTACACACGGAATGATAAACTTATGGTGTTTTCTTTTCTGGAAAAATATTTTGCCTTAATAATAGGTAATACTTTTTATGGATCACCCAGCCCTTGAAAAATGTGACCTTTTTCATGATTTCAAAAGAATACAAAAGCAAACTGATTTTACATTTAACATTTATGCCTATGTGACGTATAAAATAAAATATTTATTCACATACAAATTTTAATTCAAAATAAAATTCTTGGTTTCAATAAAAAAAAAATTTTTAAAAAAGGGCTAGAAAGGGTGAGATATTACCCTTAATAAAAGTTGAGTGTAAAAAATATAGCATATTTACCTGGTTTTGGTGCGACATATTTAGAAAACAACATGATGTTTATTCACACTCTGATTTTTTTGTAGAAAAGAACACGAAAATTTAATAAGTAAAAAATATATGGAACATTTTTGTCAGAAAAGAAAACGCCATTATATATACCCTTTCCAACTGTGGTGAGGGATATAAAAATTGTGAATAACAAGTTTTCTTTTTGATTGATAATGGGATTCCCTTCTTGATATAATTAAAAAGATTTACCACATGAAAATAATAAGGAAACTCTTCGAAAAAACCTTCCCTTCTTTCTGCTTGAATACTCCTTAGCCTAAAAACATTTCATAGAGTAAATCTTTTTGATTCTACAAGGTATTTTTGGCTCTGAGTAGTAACAATAAAAACATCACCGTTACAAGTGTGCTTTTTCAAAATCTGCAAAGATTAGGTTTAGGGGGTTTTCTATTCCACTGATTGCTCAATTATAATGGAAATGTGATCCAAACAGAATTTTTTATCTTTAAAATGAAAAAATAAAGCAGCAAACCTTCTGTTGATGATGTTTGCAATACCTTTTTTATCATGCTTAAGAGTGTGTTCTTACACTCCATGAGATCGCTCTTCTTCGGTAAGTGATAAACAAGCCTTCTTTAAGTTCGTCAGAAAGTTCATAATTGTCCCCATAATCTTTATATGACATTCTTCTAGTTGGCTCGGGAGCTCTTGAAAGTGGTTCTGGAAACTAACATTTAAAAAACTGGCTTGTGTAACGTATTAAATTATACAATTCAAGATATCTCATATCTCATATCTTTTCCTATTGCCTCTTTTTTCATGCCTCATCATCTTCAGCACATTCTATTTATCTGTTTATTTACTCCGCTAAGTAGCTTAAAACTTTATATCAGTGTCTCAGTACATGAATTTATATTATTCATATACCAAATCTTCCTTTTTATGTTTATATTATCCTGCTTAAGCAAACAAAAAAAAAAAAAAAAAACAAAAACAATAAGAAAGCGGCAAAATGCTGGAACGGCATCACAACATAAGACAAGTAAACTATTTCATGTTTGTATTCTGACTGAATAATATTGTTTATGAATACACGATTACATGTAAAGTAGTTGTAGTCCTTGTTATACGACTCATACGACTTTTAAATAAAAATAAACGAAAAGCAAAATATCTCATAAAATATGGGTAATAAATATATTTATTACGTTTATAACATTGAATTCAAACAGTTATAGTGTCTGTTATTTGTTCATTTTCGGAGAAAATTATATTTCCTACTACAAAAAGCTTGATATCCTGTATGGGTCGTTATGCGTATGTAAGTGTGTTTTTGTAATATTACGATTTATGCGATTACTTATACGACTTTGTATTTTGTTTAAATAAATGTATTTTGTACAAAACTAAAAGTTATTTTAAAATCGAACATTAGATAGATATGTGATGAATGAAGTTTATTTCTTATTTACTAATATAGTTTACAATCTTATATTGTTTAGTTGGTTTTGATTGTTTGCTTGTCAGGAAGCTAGTACTGTCTATACCAGTGGACTTATTCACCTTCCTGAAATATTCACAGTTTATTATTAGTTATGTGATTTTATAGTGTTTAGCTTCACATATAAACTTGACCCAAAAACCGATTTTTTATAAAAAATGCAAGTTTTCCTGTTTCTTCTCCTACAAAAAATTTATATACGCAACATTTTTATACAACATAAAATTTAAAAAATCAGTGAGCTTATGGTTTCCTGTTTGGAAATCATGACATCATTATCGGTCGGAAATGAACATTAATATTTCTTATTTGTATGTCTTTCATAACTGACTAATTCCCAGTTTAGACGGGCGAACATTCGAAGAAAATTAATTCGAATTCTCAATTGGTTTTTCATTTGCGTTCTCACAAATGAACATGTTGTTGGCAAAATCTTATTATAATTGAAGCAAAACTTTTTGTAAAAATTAAATCGAAAATTTTTCTAAAAAATTATCCAATTCTTTTTCTAAATATTGTTGAAAATTTTTTGTAAAAATTGTTTCGAAAATTTTTTGTAAAAATGTTTTCGAAAAATTTTTTGCCAAAATTTTATCGAATTTTTTTGTAAAAATTTTATCGAATATTTTTTGTAAAGATTTTATTGAAAATTTCTTTGAAAAAAAAATTTCAATTGAAGTTTTCTTGTAAAAATTTTGTTGCAGTTTTTTTGTAAAAATTTTATAGAAAATTTTTATTGAAATTTCATATTAAAATGAAAAGGATTTGGTGTAAAAATTTATAGAAATTTTTTTTTATAAAAATTTATAGAATTTTTTTTGTAAAAATTTATAGAACATTTTTTTGTAAAAATTTATAGAAAATTTTTTTGTAAAAATTTATAGAAAATTTTTTTGTAAAAATTTATAGAAAATTTTTTTGTAAAGATTTTATTAAAAAGTTGTTTGTAAAAATTTTATCTAAAAATATTTTGTAAAAATTTTATCGAAAAATTTTTAAAAAATTTTATCAAAAATATTTAGTAAAACTTTTAAGAAATTTTTTTTTATAAAAATTTAATAGAAAATTTTCTATAAAATTAAAACAAAAATTTTTAAAAAATTTTATCAAACAATTTTATAAAAAAATTTGCAGTAAATTTTTCTTTTAATCGATTTTTTTTGTAAAAATTTTACAGAAATTTTTTCGTAGAAGTTAGGACCTTCCTGTGTTATTGCGTTAGAATGTTTAGACAATGTGATCCCCAATGTACCCATTGAGTACTCCCAGTGAGAACCCTGTCAGCTACCTCTATCTGTATTGCTGCCTATAAAGGTGTTTAATGCAAATCAAAGCAGAAAACGCTTCCAACCTAAAAACAAACAAAATTCGGCCCTCGAAGGGGGTTATTGATCCCAAAAATCTGTATGCACTTCATGGGATCTACTGGTCGCTGTGTAATATTTATTAAAAAAATAAAAAAAAAGCAAAAGATAATCATAACAACCGAAATAACAACGTGGAAAATTATAGCTGGGCGTGCTTTTTTGTCCGTAGCGATGTTGCGATGTTTCCGAAACTATGCTTGGCAGATGGTGGGCTTAAATTTTCTGTATCTTCTGGTGCCTTGGCATAGTTGAAATAATTCTTTTGGTAATTTAAAATTAAACTTTTTGTAAATTATTACTTTATAGTATTTAATTTATCTGAGAATAATTAATTTATTCATAACTAGCTGTGCCCGCAACTTCGTCAGCATCCTCAGTTTGCTTTGAAAGTAATTTTTTTTTAAGACTCGTAATTTTATAGTTCTTCAAATATGGTTTATATAATTACTTTATATAAAGGTACCCATCCCGGGGTAATTACTCAGAAATATAGATTTTATATAAAAGTCTAAAATTTTTATAAAATTCCAAAATTATTGTAATTCCAAAATTATTGTAGAGTACTGTAAATAGTATTTTAAATTACCCGCTGGCAAAAAAAAATAAGATGCTGCCAGGTTTGATGTACCATTGAATCGGTAAAATTGCATACTTTCACTACTTGTTCTCCCGCTTTCTTGGTAATGAGATATTCGTACGGGGAAAAAATATTCTATATTTTTAGCACGATACTAAAGTACCTCCTCTTCATAAAATTTTAGTATAATTCATCCAGTAGTTTTTACGTTATACGACAACAAACAGACAGACAGGCCGAAAATCACAGTTTTATTACATGTATAGATAATAAATTATTTACATTAATAACAATAAATTTTATTTAATATAATAACAATTAATTTATTTAAAACTACTTAGAAACCAACCATTTTATGACCGAAAAAATGTTTCTTACTCGTATCTACCCATGCGAGATGAGCAAAAACAGAAAAAAGTGAATTTTGGAAAAAATCGTAAAAAAATGGTGCAAAAACGCACCGAATGAATAAAACTTAAATTTGCTTAAAAAATGTAATTAAGTAAATTTAATTTCTAACCATTATTTCTAGTTTATAAGAAAAAAAAAAAAAACAAAATTTTAAACACTTAAATTATTGTTTACTTTCGTCTTTTTAAAACACATTTATGTAATTCCCCAGAAACATTTTCTATTTAATCTCCAAACAAAAATCAATTATTTGATTTGATTGCTGATATTGTAATTATAAATTTATAACAATTAAAAATTAATAGTAATTGTTTTGTGTTTCGCCAATTATGTACTCAGGTGGCCAGCAAACTTGACAATCAGATAATTTAGTTAATTAAATAAAATCAAAACAAGAAGGCTCTATCAAACACAACAAAAGTAAAAACGAAACAATTAGAAGTAAGTAATTCACTATTTCGACAAGAAAATTAGTTTTAAATACAAATATAAATATATTGACGCACTGATATATATACACAAACGAACATGTACAGACAATTACAAATAGTGATATAGAAGAAGTAAGAAAAAAATTTTAAATTTTAGGTAAAGTCTCACGTAGTAGCTGAAGTGAAAAAATGATGAAACAAGAGACCAACCAAAACCACTTAATGTTTACTTTTGGTTTAACTTAACCAGGTTTTCTGTCCCTTGTTCCCCGCTTACCACCTTTTCTACATCATTGCATATTTGCTGTGTTGTGCAGTAATTTTGTATAAAGTGTGTGAAGGATAATACAACAAAAGGTTATAAAACAAACCTGAATGGTTTGTCCAAGTAAAACCCAAAGCAAACATTGTTTAGTGGTGTTAGAGACGAGCCATACAAATACACTTTTACACACAGAAAAACACATACAACTAGACAAGCATATGTATAGATATTTATATTCAAACACTATGGTTTCCTGTATCACCTAAACTTTTGTTTGCCGTTTAATTAGCAAACGACAGACAAACCCATAAATTAAGGATGATGATGATGGAAATGTTGATCGGAAAATGTTGAGGATACAATCGGTGGTGTTGTTGTTGATGACTACTACAAATAACATCAACAGCAACAACAGAAAACAGATAATTACAGTAAAGAATAAAAAAAAACACATTTTACATAGTTCTGCAGACTTTTTTGTGAGTGTTAAACTTTCCCATATGTTGAAAAGTGTATCGATAAATCTGAAAACAATCAGCTGAAATTATTTTTTAACCGTCAGATATAAACGCAAAAAAGCACGAACAGAATTATAATTTGATTATGTAGATGTAGTACTAGCGTGATAAATTTTCTTTGTGAGAATTATAGATATTTCTGGTGATATATGCGCCGTGTATATTCAGAAAATTAAACGATAAAGCATCAATAGAGTTAGGCAGTGTAATGTCAAAAACAAATATTTGTTTGTGCAAACATTTCGTAAGACTGGATTGCTAGTGGAAAAAACTCATTGTTTCAGTTGTTGTATGCTGCTCACTGATAAGAATGTGGCTGCTGTGGCCGAAAGTGTGCAAGTGAATCCAAGAACGTCGCATCGTTGTCAATCTCAACACACGCACCAGCATGATAAGAATTTTTCACAAAGATCTCGAAGTATTTTGTTACCATTTCCATTTGACTTTTGGAGGGATTTGCCAACAAACAAAATTTCATAGCAGTGCCCAAGGAACAAAAGATGTTGGATCATCTGTGTAATAGATTATCTATTGTGGCTGCTTCTGGAGAAATTTTCTGTGTTTGGGTGCTCGATGACTAGAATATTCATATGACCACTATATTATATATTCAGGTAATAAAATTTTTTTGCACTTTTGCAGAAAATTTCTCATATCAATAGTGTTATGTTAATTAATTTTATAGGAGCGGTATATTCGTTGTTTTAGCCATTTTATTAATTGAAATCTTTTTTTTATTAATATCTTAATTCTGATTTGGACAAAACATTTTAATAAACAAACATATGTACATCCAATATGCTGGGGAACATGCATATGCAATATGGATGTTTGTTTGTTTAGTTGAAATTTTTTGTCCAAATTAGAGTTAAGGTATTAATAAAAAAATCATTATATCAGGTGGTAAAATTTTAAAGGCCGATGTTGAATGTGAATCACACCTAAACGTAGTCTTTTTTTTGCATTTAATTTGACATTTCTCAATTTAAGACTAACTCAATTTGAACCATGGAAAGATACACAATCAAAATAGTGGCAAGTAATGGCAACATTGGATAATCAATTTTCGAAGAAAATCATCTTCAGTGATAAAGCACATTTTCACCTCAGAGGATTCGTCAATAAGCAGAATTGCCGCATTTGGGCGAATGATAATTCAAGAGTGATTGTCGAAAAACCAAAAGTCCTGTGTTGCACCGTACTTTTGCTTATTTGAAAGAAAAGAAAACAGTCAATTTCACTATAAGTTTGATTAACAGACTATTATTTCTCTTGTAACTTTTAACTATCTTGGCTATATAATGTTCAAGTCTTTTTTTTTTAAGATAAAACCACGGCGAAGCTTTTTGCTTGTCTGCGGAAAACACCCAGAATCGACCACTAAAATTTCGTGAAACATGATAAAACTTTGGAAATAAAAAGTATTTTTTTTTCTTAAAAATTCCATTCAAATGTTCAAAATTATAATTTTATTAGCCTCGATTTTCTTATACACTGTACAGCCGAACGCTAAAGAATTAAAAAAATAAAGTATTTCCAACAAGGCAACACAAACTTTTTGTTGTTATTAAATGTATGTATATGTGTATGTTTATTGGTGATAATGATGCGGCAAATGGTAATGGGGTCTCTCGCGATGGCGATTTTTCAGCCACTCATACAACATCCAGGTACGAGTACATGGACATGGAACATTGGTAATCAGAAACTGTTTTAATTATTCAAGGTTTCAGGTTGATGAATGACAATAAACACAGTAGCAACAACTAAAACAACAGTAACAGGAGCAAAAACAAAAATCTTCTCAAGTTGCATGGTCACTATAAAGTGTGTGCAATGGCATCAGTGAATTTCAGTCAACAATGAGCCTGTTAATGCAAAACAGCAAAGAGGAAAGTTGAAAAAAGGAAAAAGAAAAAATGGATTAAAATTTAGCAGTAAAGAAATGTTAAAAATGGAAAAGTCGTTATTTTTATTATTTTTTAAAGACAAATATTTTTATGGAGTAGAGCTTAATAGAAATGTCTAAAGTAGTCGTAGTAGAAAAAAATATTAAAAATATTGAATAGAGACATTAGGATATTCACCTTTTATTTATATTTTATATTTAGACGCGTGCAAATAAATAGTGAATATAGGATAGCAGGGAATATTTTTAAGGCATTAATGGGGATTATGGCTCAGTGTTTAACGCAATACAATATTGGTATATATGTAGGTGCCCATTTTCCATAAAAAAAAAACTTTGTAGTTCTTCTTTTAACAAAATTTTGGAATTTCCAAAAATTATGTGTTGATATTAATAATAAAAACCAAGTAAGAATGCTATTTTCGACCGTGCTGAATCTTCTATACCCTTCGCCACGGTGTATGCCACTATTTTTGTGCAGTTTGTACAGGTCATACCGTTTAACATATCAAAATGAAATTTAGTATGTGCCTTTGTTATGTGGAGATGAACAGCTGTATAAATTTTGGCCATAATCGGGAAGGGGCAAGGGTTAGTTAGTGTTAGTTTACCTAACAACTCAAACCGAAAATAATTAATTTTTCGATTCGAATATACTTTGAACTTTTATTTTTTACGTAATATATCCATAAAAATATCTGTTTCGATTCGGTATGGTAAAGTCGAGTGTAGGCCACTCCAGATTTTTTAATTAGAATAGATTCAACATTCAAAAATTAAAAAAAAAAATTAAGATGTATTGCGAAAAATGTATAAAAAATCATCCCAAAACCAAAAAAAAAAAAAAATAATTTATTTTGGACGCATGTTCACCAATGAGATGATTTTTCAAACAATATAATTATATTGATTTAAAATAAATAAATGGTAAAAAAATTAAAAAAATTGTTTTTTTTTAGGTACTTGGAACCATAATTTTCAATCTTAATTATTTTTTAAACTTAAACTAACCTAAAAAACGGTTAGCACCACTGGATTCAGCGTACTCGAATTAGCTTTACCCGCCGGGTGCCCCGCTTGTTACGTTTTTAAACTAGCACAGTGTAATTAACAGACAACAATTGATTGTCTGTGACCCCATACTTCAGTAAAAAAGCAGCGTCTCCTGGAACTAGATGGGACACAATACAACCTTTCGTATGTATTGTAAGTTTAATTACTTTGAAAAGTTGGTTTAAAATGGCAGTACTTAGCATCAGTCACCTGCACCAGTTACCATCACTTTACTAACGCCTTAAATAAGTCATCAGAAACTACAATATAAATGCAAGAAAAATAAGAGAAAACATTGTAACATCGGTAACATAAACTATAAAAATACATCGTTTCTACAAGTAAAAGAAAAATGAGAATTTCTGCGAAATATTTTTATATGAATTTTGTTTTCTGGACAATAAACAGATTGAAATAAAAATAATATTTTCAAGCGCTTAAAAAAATGAAAGTAAATATTTGATGCGAAATATTGTAATATTGTGGAAGTATGTTTTGTGTAACGGAGGTTGATAATAAAGTGCTAGATAAAGTTACAACAGATAATATTACGTGTGTAACTTCAATGTAACTGCTCTGGTTAAGCGCCGATCAAGATGAATACCAAGATATTTGTCACACGAGAGTAGAGATACAATTTGATAATTTATTCGAATAGGAGGGTATAAGTCTCTACGTAGTGTAGCTGTGAGTATATTTTTGTTCTCCATTTTTTGAAACACACTTCCAAATAAAATATATGGTCTTGTAAATATTGAGATGCTGCTTGTGGGCTTTCATAAATACTTAGATGTACCTTGGGGAACTTTGGCTTTACTCTAAGCAAATAATCACTACTGGAAACCATCAATTTTTGCCATTTTCCATTTTGGAAATTTTGTTTTATTTTAGAAACTTCCTTGAATTTTTTTTTCACAATTTATTTCTGAATAACCCCCAAATTTTCGGCAAATAAGAAATAATAATATTGATATAGAACTGATTTTTTTTCATATCTTCTGGTGCTATTTTTCCGAATCGGATGAGCCTTTATCGAACTATAAAATTGACTAAAACGTACATATGAAATTTGAAGCATTTTCTGGACAGTTGACAGATGCGAAGAATGCTGACGGCGGACGTAGCTGTCCAGAAAATGCATTACATTCTGCTAGTGTCTAAAATTAAAATTTCCAAATTTTTTTTTATTATTAATGAAATAATTTATAATTAAAATCATTCTTTCTTAGAGAGAATAAAACGAACTTAAGATTTTATCTGTATCTAGTGCAACATATTTACTAGTAATCGAAGTACTATTATATATCGAGTGGTTAAATTTTAAGGGCCGATGTTGAATGTGAACCACACAAAAATGTCAAGTTTTTTCTGCATTTAATTTGACATTTCTCAATTTGAGACTAACACAATTTAAACCCTGGAAAGATACACGATCTAACAATGGTCAGAATGGTGGCAAGAAATGGTAACTTTTCAATTTTCAATTTTCGAAGAAAATCATCTTCAGTGATGAGACACATTTTTACCTCAGTGAATTCGTCAAGAATTGCCGCATTTGGGCGAATGATAATCCAAGAGTGATTGTCCAAAAGCCAATGCACCCACAAAGAGTGACTGTTTGGTGCGGTTTCTGGGCTGGCGGCATTATCAGGACGTATTTTTTTCAAAATGAGGCCGGCCAGGCAGGTACTGTAAGTGTTATGCGCTATCGAGAGACGATAACAAACTTTTTATTGCCCGAATTGGAATAAATGGATGTGGACGGTGTGTGGTTTCAACAGGACGGTGCCACTTGCAACACAGCTAACAAAAACAATGGCTCTTTTGCGCGACAAATTAAATGGCCGTGTTATCTCACGTGGTGGCAATGTCAAGGTCATGTTATATGACACCGTTGGACTTCTTTCTTTGTGGTTATTTGAAAGAAAACGAGTACGTCGATAAGCCAGCAAGAATTCAAGACCTAAAAGATGAGATAATTCGGCACATTCACAGTCATCGAAATTTCGGAGCATATAATGGAGGTGGGCCGCCGAGGTCGCTTATAATGGGTTGAACCATACCAATATTATCAAAATAAAAAGAAATGACAATAATTTCCTAAATAATTTGTGTTTTATTCAAAATCAACAGCGGCCCTTAAAAATTTAACCACCCTTTACATATAAGTAGGATTAATCAATTAGTATAAGAAAGAGAAATAATCAACAATTGAGATTAAATCCATTTTAACGGCTTAAGTCTTTAAGTTTAAGTTTATTTCCCAGCTAAAGGTGTTGAATTAAAAATTAAAAAATTGTTTTACATCCCTCGTGACTTCATATACATTTTAAAACATTTTTCCCCTAATTACTTTAACAACTGCAATAAAAGTTAAATAAATATTCGCCCTTGTCCGCACATCAATACAAACATTCGACAATATTCGCCTGCCTTAAATATCCTGTAAATATTTCGTGAAATTACTGCATGCCATGGTGAAGTTATTAAAATATGTGCTCATCCTCTTACATCAGCATCATCATCATCATCAGCTGAAGAATGCACATGGTCTACAAGTTAAATTCTGCCTATATTTGCATGTGTACGTTTAACTGTAGATGTGAGTAACTGCTTTAATGTCAAGTACTATTTGCCATTGCATTAAACCAGACCTGCATAATTTTCAAGGTGACAATAGTTTATGGCATCTCGATGGCCCAGCAACTGCAGCTGAATTCTGTTATTGTAAGTGTTAGTGTTCATCTGCATTACTGTTATTATGATAATATTTTTTAACGATTTCCGTTTTAAGCTGCATTATTACTATTATTATAATCCTGTTTCACTGCTACCACGTCTGGGTGGAGAGTTGTTAATAGTGGCGGATTGAAATGGCAGGAAATTTTCTTCATAAGTATTTTTTAATTCGTTCATGCGGCGCAATGGGCTACAGGTTAGTGAGTAATAATTACCATTATTGAAATCAAATCGATGGCAAAAGTAAATAAATATCGTTTTTCAATTCCATATTCAGTTCTCGTTTAAAATAATTAAATTTTTTATATGTTTTTCTTTGGGTTTAAAAATATAAATTCTTTTAGCAGATAATAATCCCAATTATAACCTTTTAAAACAGAATTTGAGAGAAAAAGAGTTTTTGTTAAAAGCATCTGCATTTTGATGGTATATTGAAATTTATGTTGTTTTATTAAACACAGTGATTTCACTAGCTACGGTTTTACTTTCAAATGGCAGCCTGTTCCCCGAGACAGAAGATTCATTTATTGCGATGCAAGGCCAAGTTGTTTCGACAAAGAATTACAGAAAGCATTAACTTTAGATCTGACAATGAGCAACGACAGCTGCAAAAAATGCAATTCTGAACCAGAACTATTCAAACTCTAATTTCTGTTTGTTCAGTATTGCTTCAGAATGGATACAAAGCGAGCCAGAGGTATGGAGATCTTTTAATAAAATATGGTTCTGGAAAACAATCCAGAAACCCTATTATCAACTCAAAACGCACAATGTCATCAACAATGGAAATATAACATTATACTGGGAGAGAACTTTTATAATAAAAATATTTTTTTCAGTGAATTATTACGTTAAACAGAAACAACTTTTTGCACCAATTAAAGTTTTTCATTTTATAATTGATTCAAATAAAGGGTGATTTTGTGAATAGCCTTTTTTTTGACAGATCATGTGTGAGTCGTGTCATTCTGTCATGGTTTTTTTTTTGTTTAGTATTGTTTGGCATTTCATAATGTAAAAACTTACGCCTGAATCGCTTCACTCTATGGGCTCTTGAAAAGTTCGAAGAAGATTCGACGTTTTCGAGGCAAATTATGGTTAGCGATGAGGCCCATTTCTGGCTCAAATTGAAACTGAAACTCGTGATCTCGGCGAAATTTGGTTTCAGCAAGGCGGCGCCACTTCCCACACATCGCATCAATCAATGGATTTCTTGAGAGAACATTTCGGTGAGCACATAATTTCACGTTTTGTGCCGGTCGATTGGCCACCATGATCGTGTGATATCACACCGTTAGACTTTTTCCTGTGGGGATATGTCTAAAGTTTATGCGGACAAACCCGCTTCGGTTCAGGTCTTGAAGGAAAACAATAATGCTCGAAATGCTCGAACGAGTTATTGAAAATTGGACTCAACGGATGGACCATCTGCGACGTAGCAACAGCCAACATTTGATAGACAAAATCCTTAAAAAAAGAAAAGCCAAAGAATGTTTTTTCAAATGCTAATAAACATTCGCCATTTAATTTGAATTTTCTATGTTAAAAAAAAAAAAATGAGGAAACCTCGAAATAGACCACCCCTTATATATATTAGTTTAAAACAGAACAAAAAACTTCTAATTAAACAAATAATTGAATTAAATAATTATTTGATTAAATTTTATTCTAAAACAAGTTAAAACCTTTAGTCGTCGAAAATATTTTTTTCTGTTTAAGTCTCTAAAATTTTTGATTTTAGTCAGTTAAACTAAGAAAACTGGCCCATATATGTATAATGGAGCTAGACGTTAAAACGTCTCACAAATATGTTCCCCTTGTTATTTTTTATTATTAAACTTAATTATTTATATTGCAATGCCGAAATATAGTTCGCATCAGAAAAATGTTGTCATTATTAATTTTTTTATTATTCTTTATTAATTATTTTTTTAACTAATTGTATACTTCTACTATTTTAAAACCTAAGTTTTGTTGTAGAAGCTCAAACAAATAATTAAATAAAATAAAAAAAATCTAATTTATGATCCCCCTTGTCAGATTCCGTTGTTGGATGCTTGCAATTTTGTAGAAAGTTTGATTGGTCTGGACAAAGGATTTTCTCGTGGTTACTTTTTGCTTGAATAGTTTTATACTCGGAATTGACTTTACTTTTCGACCTCTTCTACTAAAAAATAAATTTTATTTGATATTTTTATAGGAATTCACTAATGGTCTAAATATAGGAATCTTTTTAAATGATATTTTAATACTCAAAGATTTTTTCTGTCCGAAATATTGCCCATCAGCCAGACGCTTTAAGCTTGACTAACTTTGAGAAATATTCTAAACCGCCGAGTGCATTATGCAAGTTTGTGAGAAAAGCTCTTGAGCCTGGTTGGCTAGTGGTCTAAACTCAAAGTCTCCATCCTCGTATGGCACGTAACGACTGGAATGTGGCTGCTGCTGTGTCCGAAAGTGTTGCACTAAATCATTCTCTGTCAATTATAACAATACGGCATTTCACACAACATTAGATGACAATTTTGCACAAATATCTCAGATTATTTGCATACAAAGTCCAGTTGAAATATTTAATAAAATAATTAATTAATTCAATTATTTGTTTAATTAGGAAATTGTTTTGTTCTGTTTTAAACAACTAGTACATAGTTTGTTGTTGACAACTGAAAAGGTTAGTAACGTTTGTGTATATTTTTCGACTTCTGGCCGCTTCCATGATTTGGCCTTGGTTTCAATGCCATAACCATATACCCACTTTTCGTCACCAGTTATGACCCTTTTGAGCAAACCAGGATCGTCGTTGACGTTATTCAACAACTTCTGAGCGAAACTAAGACGATGTTGCTTTTGCTCAAAATTTAGCAATTTTGAAAAAAACTTCGCTGCCACACGTTTAATGCCTAAAACATGAGGCGATTGATATGCCAACATCCCCTGCAACTTCCCTAATAGCGATCCAACGATTTTCCAAATAAATTTTTTTTCACTGTTTCAATGTTTTCTTCACCTGCTGACGTGGTTACAACTCTAGAACGCTCATCGTCATCAACCTGTTCTCTGAATTGAATCAATTAAAAAAATAATTAAACTTTAATTTAAAACTAATTAAAACCATTAATAAAGAATGTATTTTGATTATGCAGTTTTAAGGAATCTTTAGACGTTGAGCTCTGCATTTATGACAGCACTTTTAACTGAGCTTGCACTGAAAAGCAAGAGTGTCTTGGAATATAATAATAAAATGCCGAAAAACCTTAAGGTCTACAAATACTTTTATAAATATTTATTAATATAATTCCTCTTGCAAAAGAAATATTAAATTATTCAATTAAACCTTAAATACCTTCAATATGTCTTTCAGCATAAAGAAAATAAAATGACCAAATTCAAATAAAGAACTTGTTTATTCTTAGAAAATTATACTTTTTAAGCATTTGTGTAGTTGTTGTATTTATATCTATGAAGCAGAATAATGTTACTTTTAAAAATAATGTCATTAGAATTGTTATTATTGTCATTGTCACTGGTATATTGAGTGCTGCTAGCGTCGCATATAATGATGTATTGATGGAATTGCAGAAATGTAGAGTGATTTTGAGTTGTTAAAGAGGCTTAAGTTAAATGGGAAAACTTCCAAATCAATGAACTGTGTGTTAACTTGAATACGATGTCGAAACTTAAATCAATTTTGCACAAAAAGGTGAATAAAGGTATTTATAAATACAAAAATATACACACGCGTGTGTCTATCGATAAAATTGAACACATTTGAACATTTCTGTGGCAATAAGGAAAAAGTGCTTAAGTCTGATTTTTAAGTTTTGTAGGAGAGCAACTTTAAAATTTTAAATTAATTGAAAAAAATTGCTTATCTTTAAACTTTAGATATTGAAGCCAAACATATATTTTGGAAAAACATTTTATATCTAGCAAAAGTACGCAGGCAATTGATCAGTTGTGAAAGAAGTTTTTATGATTTGGAAAATTAGCTTGTATTTTTTTTAGCTTTTTTCCAAATGCGATTAGATATTGAAAAAAGATAAGCAGATAGCACATGGGTAGTTTGGAGAATGGATATTACAAAGGTACCAATAATTAAAATTTTGCTGATGTCGACCTAAGCACTTATTCCTTATTACCGTAAAATTTTCTCAGTACACGCAGCATTTAAATGATCGAATTCAAATTATTTTGAAATCAAAGCTATGCTTCAATATCAACTTATGGCTCAAGATGAAAGCAATAAAATGTTAAAGCTAGAAGAAAAAGAATCTATTCTTAAGCGCTTCCAATCATTAAATTTAAATAAAGCAGATAGGTCAAAGTGTGTCAAAAATTTTTATTGTGGCTGCCGTGGCTCCACAGAGTGAAGTATTCTAAATGTTCAATTTTCAGAAGTCAGGCTGCGTATGGTCAATGGCATGGGTTATGGGGGTTTGTGGCTTGTTCGCATAGTCCTACGACTTAAGAAACCCCACAAAATAGTCAAACAGCACAAATGGTGCGATCTCGTTGCCATTATCGTGCATGTCATGGCGGTCAAAGGAAGTTGTGAATCATCGACCTATATAGCTTGTTGATGGTGATAGCCTGGTCAACGTCATTACAAATGTGGACCGAGGATGCCGCCAGCTCAAAATACAATCCCAACTTTTTCGCTATGCATTGAACGCTCTTGGATACTATAATACCTACGCCTTGAAATGATCACATGAAGGTAGAATTATATAAACTAATTAGTCTGTTATCGAATATGTCAAGAGTAATAAGAAATTATTCATTACTAAGCTAGACCCAATTTTAAACGTGGAAGAATGAATTCCGTTTATCAAATCGGATACGGAAGACAGTACTATTGAAAATATGACACAAAGGATGGACATTCACACACAATGTGCGCTGTCATGTCAGCCTTTACCATTCGCAGTCTGCATGTATAATCTTCTTTCATTTTTATCTTGACTAGTTGATACTTAAAGTTTCCATGACGTGTCACTAACGCAGTCATCCAGCTTAAATTACTTCTAGTATATCTGAGCACCTTACTGGCCTTCCTGCCAAGGGGCTCCTCGTGCACTTTTTAAAACTGTCTACATGTATGTAGTAGCCAGCTCACTAAACCAGTAGGTTTATAAATAAGACTTAGGACCACTTAGGGAACTAAGACTACGACAAAGACCGACAGTTACCAGTCGACAGTCTGAAGTCACTAAAGTCAAGAGTAAATACTGATGGTTACACGTGACTCAATGAAATTAAGGTTACAGTAAAAACCAAATCGGTTGCCTATAATCGTTAAGGACGAAAGGGGGTTAAAATATTACCCATCAAGGAAGTTGTCTGCATCGATATTCTCCTTACATTAATAAAACATTAATAGTAATGACACAAAGGCCTAGATTATAAGTTAAAACAAAACTTTCCCAAAAATGTCTGCAAGCTGTTATTTGAGTTATTTAATTGTTCGTAACTTTATATTAAAGAAGGAGATTTTTTTAGCAGCCTCAGTCAATTAAATCTGGAATTCGACAAGGCAGTAACTTGGAATCCATTTTATATTTGTCGAAAACATCAGCAGATATGCTAATTACAACACACATCGACATTTGCTGTCATCACTGCTTTTCTAAGTGCTTCTGAAAGTCCCTTAAGTAGCCTCCCAGTATTAACAAGCGCATCTATTTTATATGGAATTGTGGTTGAAAAAGTGGAGAATTAATAAACGTTAATGAATAAAAAAGTACTCCCATAACTTTCACTCTGCTCAAGCCTTCCTAGTCGAATAAATAGCCAAACTATACTTTAATACTTGGAGGTTAAATACCTCGACATTCACCTTGATCGAAACTTAACTTTTAAAGGTCACGTTGAAGCAAAATTGTCACAATTGAAGCTAAAAATAAATTGGCTTATTGGCAGAAAATCAAAGATTGCAAAGTTCTATTTTATAAATCGATCCTTCAAGTAATATGAGCTATAGCATTCAGTTGGATGGTACTGCCTCAGCATTAAATTAAGAATAAATTCAAAGCTATCGAAATAAGATTACAGTCGCTTCCTGGTACACAGAAAACAATTTTTGTACCAGTTAAAGGTTTTATTTAGTTTTAAATTAAAATTTAATTATTTATTTAGTTGACTCAAATAAATATTTGTTTAAAACAGAACAAAAAATTTCGAATTGAACTAATAATTGAATCAAATAAAATTATTTAATTAAATTTTAATTTGAAACCAATTGAGACTTTTAATTGGTGAACATATTTTTTTCTGTGTATATTAAAAATTGGAATATTTACGAGGCGTTATAATTATTTTTAAGGCACTCGCTGGACTTAATTTAGTATAAATTATTTAATATTATGCTAATTACCCATAACGTTTTTTAATACAAATGCAATTTATTTGTTGGGGGAAAAGAGCTAGTTCCTATATGTATTTCACTGGTTGCTCAGGCCAGATCATCAGGAAACTTTTTCCTAATATTTAGAGAAGCTAAAAATACTCTATAAGAAATAAAATTCTACAAAACGCAATGCATGTTATAGAATAATATTAGAGAATAATAAAGCTCCAACAAAACACCAACAAACAAACCACGTTTTTATACTTTTTTTTTTGCCTTACTGTCCTTCTACAATTAGATGGTTTTTTGCCTTCACTGAATGCAGACGTAAGGTGGGATGAAAAGCATATACAAGTTAATTTTATTCTCGCAAGAGAATCGAAAAATAACAAGTGTTGCCAAAGGATTGCACAAGCAGTTGCATATTTAGTTATTAATAAAATTAATTAATTTAGTATAGTTTTTTTTTTTAATTTTGTATTTATAGACATTAGTCATGAATGAGTACTTATTATTACTTTAGGTACTTTGAAGATACAATAAAAAATTAGAAAAATAAATCAGTCAAGTGCGAGTTAGTCTCACACACGTAGGGTTCCGTACTATGTCTAGTACGCCTTTAAAAACTCAAGTTGTTAATTTTTTCATGTCTTAGGGGGGCACGCTTTTCTTTTTAAAATCAAAGTCATATTCGCAAAAATTTCATCGCTATTGGAACACCCTTTAAATTTTAGGAATTGTTGTTATAACGGCCATGGTAACACACTTTCTATAAAAATATCAGGCCTACCTATTGCGGTTCAAAAAATAAGGTAATATACGTCAAAAACATGTCGCGGATGGATCACCCTTTAATTTTTATTATTTGTTATAGTTTCCATAGTAATAAACCTCTTGTAAAAACTTCAAGAGTTTACTTATTATTGTTCAAAACTAAGGCCATATACACGCAGAGCACGTCACCCTCGGAACACCCTTTAATTTTAAGGTTTAATTTAATAGAAAGCGAACATAGAGTTAATTACTATCTTCAAATTTTAAGTGGTTGCCTCCTATAGCTCAAGAAATAAAGAAATAACTGAAAATAACACCTCACTTTCGGAACACCCGATAAGTTTTAGTATTTATTGCTATAGTGGCCACAGTTATACACCTTCTGTGAAAATTTCAAGAGCCTAGTGTATGCTTCCTACAGTTCAAGAAATAAACACACATTCTTTAATAACACCTCCCTATGGGAACACCCTATAAGATTTAATATTTATTGTTAAAGCTGCCACAGTTATACCACTTCTGGGAAAATTTCAAGAGTCTACCTATTATGGTTCAAAACTTAGGCCTTATACATGCAAATCACGCCACTATCGGAATACTCTTTAATTTTTAGGTTTATTTTTTTATACTTATTTATATAGCGAACTAAGTTTTAATTACTGTTTTTAAATCTTAAGCCTATGCCTCCTACAGTTCACGAAATTGGCACATATTCGTCAATAACACCTCTTTATCGGATCACCCTATAAGTTTTAGTATTTGTTGCTATAGCGGAAACAGCTATACATCATCTGTGAAAATTTCAAGAGTCTACCTATTACGGTTCCAGAGATAAAAGGCGCTTACAGACGGACACACGGACAGACATTGTAGGGAAAACAATAGGGTTACGTTTTTACACTTTGTGTACGGAACCCTAACAAGCTACGTATAAAATATGTATCGCTTACGAAAAACAAATATTTATTTATTATTCTTTTAATTTTACGAACTTTGTATTTGTATTACAGCAATATTTCTTTAATATATAAAATTTAAGTATTAAGCTCTTTACAAATAAACCTCGTATGTATTTGTTTTCATTTAAAAGTATTGCTTTACTATTATTAAATATTTAATATTGTCCAAAAATATCCATTACATATGGTCTGTAGATTTATGGTTTTTCTTTTCGTTGGGTTCTTTATTTTTTCTTTTCTTTTAATAAATATACTATGAAGATTATTTGCTCTCACATTTATTTGCCAGTTATTTGGTTGAAAATTCAATTTATATTTGTATTCATGTTCATAAAAACGTCATAAATGTTTTTATTTATAAAGTGTGGAAGACGACAGTATTTTCCTTTAGATTGTTGGCAAATTTGTTTTTTATGATCTGTTGAATTATAAAAAAAACAATTTCATATAAAAGTGGGAAGAGAACTGGCCAAGCAAGTGGTTAATGAGTAGTAGAGATTGATTTTAGCTCTAACACTAAAATAACTTTATAATTGGTTGGTCTTGGCACTGGTTTTCAACTCTGTTATAAATTTCAGTTATAACCTATTATAACCTTATAATCTTAGTATGGTCATTTAGTGCCGATTATTATAATTTCGATACTAAAACTTGTTAAGTTATCTATTACAGGTGAACGTGTACTCCAAACTAGTCAAGAACCCAGAGTAGCGATCGGAAATGTCTTAATGCGCACGAAGGTCCTACAATGGGTGAACTCATTAAACTTGAAAATGTAGACGGAGGCATGTAGGCCCGAATAGAGGTCAAACTGGTCATGGAAACTTTACGTATCATCTAGCCAAGATGGAAATTGAAGAAGATAAATCTTGAAGAATGTGCCTGGAAGAGGGTTAGATGGCAGCGCACATTGTGTGTGAATGACCAGCACTGGCTAGCATAAGACTTAGGGCAACCAGTAGAAGCTCGTTAAATTTGGATGCCATGAGGGACCTGAGTCTTGAACAAATGCTAGCGATTACCAGCGACTGTTTGATGTGAACGAAGGCCGACGATTACCAGTCGAGAGTCTGAAATCACTAAGAACAAGACTAAAGGCTGGTTGTAGCACGCACCTTAATATAGTAAGGTTGCCTCAAATAAATTTTGGTTGACGACAGAAGGGAGTCAAAAAGGAATCCATTAAGGAAGTGGTCGGCTTCGATATTTCCCATACATTAATATACATATGAAAGTAGTCTATTAACAGTGTTATATGAAATAAATCTGTCTAAATTGCAAACGTTGTTTTGGAACTAGTATACTTAAGATAACATGGCGGCAAATTAAACAGGCATAATAAATAAATCTATGCATATAATAAAATAGCAACTCATTTCCGTCTGTCTGTCTGTCTGCTTTGCGTTCGCATCACGTAAAAACTACTAGATGGATTTTAACAAAATTTTGTGAGAAGATACCTAAGTATCCTCGTCCCAATATAGGAAACTTTTTTTCCGCAAAAATATATTATTTCTAACAGAAAGGGGAGAAAAAGCAGTGCAAGTGCGCAGCTGAACTAACCGGATATGCATACTTTATTTTTTACAAAGTAAAAAATACAAAACTGATATGCAGCATAGTTTAAGGCGGAACTAAAAACGTAAAAATCTTTGGTGTGGATTGCTTTCAAAGCAAAATCGAGCAAAATATTGAAAGGGGGCTGACGAAGTGGCGGACACAGCTAGTAAAAAAATAATTTCTCATCAACCTCACCACCTAAGAAATATAATAAAATTATTTTATTATTTCTTATATTCTATATATGTATATATTAAAGTTGTTCAAATAGAAAAATGATTACAATTTAAGGCACATTGTAGATAGATACTTAAGAATGCTGAAATTGAATGTGTATTATAGAAATATATTAAATGGAGATGCTGTGGACACCTTAGCCTTAAGAAAATGTTAGCAATTACCATAGACTCTGCGATGACGAAGAATGTCGACATGTATCAGTCTGAAATCATTACAGTCTAGAGTAAAAATCTAGTGGCAGCACGAGACACAATGAAAGGTACTCATAAATATCCAGTCGGATATCAGAAAGGGGGTCAAAAAGGGACCCATGAAGTTCGTGGTCTGCTTCAGTATCCCCCTAAAAAAAAAAAAAAACTCCGTTCGTGACAAAGCGTTTGATATATAACGCAGGGTACGCTGCCGGACTATCACTAGTGTGGTAGAACAAGGCGCTTTAAGGAGGCACGAAAATAACAATATTTAATTCTTACATAAAGTCGATTTTATGTCAGATTTAGTTGCACTTAAAACAAGAAGCGTGAAGGTTTGTCAATCGGACACACTTTTCATAAACCTCTGCTGAACTCATCTTTGCAATGTATTTCGTAAGGACCAAAAATTAGAAATCGACCTGAAATCACTTGGAAAATATGGAAGAGAAGTCCGCAAAATATTTTAAGCGCTAAAATACTTTGCTGAAAGTTGTAACTTATGGAAATTGGTTGTAGATCAGCTACGTTCTTAGTTAATATGTCAATAGTAATAGAAATAAAAGTAATAATAATAATAATAATAATAATAATAATAATAATAATAATAATAATAATAATAATAAGAATTATAATAATAATAACAATAATAATAATAATAATAATAATAATAATAATAATAATAATAATAATAATAATAATAATAAGAATTATAATAATAATAACAATAATAATAATAATAAAAGATTTTTCACGGTGGTCACCGACAGTGGAGATATAACACTATACTGGGATTGGACTTTGATAACAGATTAAACTGTGGAGCAAAAAAGGTCTCATACACTAATCTACGACAAACATTAACAACAACATTACTCATATCAAAAAAAAAAAAAACTATAGCATGGATGTGAACATGTATCTAATCGATAAAATTTCCTCATATTGATCCATTAAATGTTTGTTTTCTATAAAGACCGTCAATACAAATAAAAAGAGAAAAATCTACTAAACTAAAAATAAATACAAAATCGGCCCTGGCAGGGGGTTATTGATCTCCCGAGATTTGTATTCACTCCTTGCGATCTACCATTTGCATCTTTTGCTTAAAAGAGAATAATTAATATCGAAAAAAATTTAAAAGAAAACTTGAAAAACATAGGTGGGCGTAGTTTTTTGCCCGCAGCCTCCAAATGAATGATCTGATGTTGTTGAATTACATTCCAAAAATTTTCGAAACTATGCCTGGCAGATAAGTGGGCTTAAATCTTTTGTATCTCGTCTGGTGCCTTGGCAAATGACATTACTAACCGAACACGGACAGAAGGATAGACGGGTAAATGGACAGACGGATATCGCTTAATCATCTTTTCTATCGATAAGGATCCAGAATATATATACTTTATGGGGTCAGAAATAAATATTGTAGAAATTACACAAGGAATAATAAACTTGTATCTGGTAATTAAATTTTAAGGGCCGATGTCGAAAGTAAACCACACCTAAACGTCAAGTTTTTTTTTTGTATTTAATTTGACATTTCACAATTTCAGACTAACTCAATTTGAACCATGGAAAGATACATGATCTAGCAATGGTCAGAATGGTGGCAAGAAATGGCAACGTTGGATAATAAATTTTTTAAAGAAAATCATCTTTAGTTATGAGGCACATTTTCACCTCAGTGTATTCGTCAATAAGCAGAATTTCCGCATTTGGCCGAATGATAATCCTAGAGTGATTGTCGAAAAACCAATGCACCTACAAAGAGTGACTGTTTGGTGTGATTTATGGGGTGGTGGCATCATCGGGTCGTATTTTTTCATGGTGTTCGCTACCGTGAGATGATGACGAACTTTCTATGGCCCGAATTGAAAGATATGTATGTGGACGACAGGACTGTGCCACTTTCCACACAACTAATGAAGCAATGGCTCTTTCGCGCGACAAATTTAATGGCCGTGTTATCTCACGTGGTGGCGATGTCAATTGGCCGCCAGGATCATGTGATTTGACACAGTTGGACTTCTTTTTTGGGGTTATTTGAAAGAAAAGGTGTACGTCGGTAAGCCAGCAACAATTCAAGAGCTAAGGGATGAAATAATTCAGCACATTAACGGTTTAGAGCCTCAATTATGCCTCAGCGTCATCAAACATTTGGAGCATCGGATGGAAGTGTGCTCCATTGGGATATTTTGTTCCATACATAATTGAACCATACGAATATTATAAAAATAAAAAGAAATGACAATAATTTCCTAAATAATTTGTGTTTTATTCAAGATCAACATCGGCCCTTACAAATTTAACCACCCTTTATATGCCCTTTCCACCCTTGAAGGGTGTAAAAATAGACGTTAAGTCTCAAAAACTTTAATTGTTACTGATAAATAGAGATAATAATAATAAAAGCATTGTCGACATTACACTAATATAATGAAAATATGTGAATGAAGAGGAGTAAATAAGTTACTCATTATGTTTATTTCTCAAATCTTTAAATTGTTAATAATCTTCATTAAGTTTTAAGGTGTTAAACAGTGCGTGTGTTTTAAAAAGTGCGGTCAATGAAAGTTCCATTGATTGCATTTAAAATAAAGCAACGATAAAGTTAAACGTAAAAATACATACATATGTACAATTCAAAGCCATGATTAATATTCTTAAAAAAATAATCCTTAATCCTCATACGCCACGTATGTCTTCAAATGCTTTGCATATTAAAAACAATTCCAGCATAAAATCTAACTTTTTTCGCAATATTAAAACCCTTGTCATTTAGTTATTTTACGCTTTTGTGTTCAAAGAGGTTTGAACAAACACATGGTATTTACACTATCAGAGGTCAAATCTTAACACATAAAAAAATACTTTGACAAAAGGTAAAATAACGAAAAAAATTACAATAAAAGGCAGATTTCTTTTAACCGCCCCTAAATTGTTAAACTTAACAAAAAAGAAAATAGCAACCGCAGTTGTCAAAAAACAGCTTATCCTTACATATTTTTACATTTAGCAATGTAAAGTATTTCACGAAAAAGCTTATCACAAAATGAACATCAGGTGTTTGGTCCTCTTTTTTATTACTTTGCTTTACCTTTCAGGTTTGAAATGCATACGAGAAATGGTTTTAATATTTTAATGAAAATGTTATAAAACACTTAACACTTAATTGGATTTTTGTAAGCATTTAAATAAGCATGAAAATGATGCCGAATTAAAAAAGGAAAATAGTTGTACACACACTTACATAATGAGTGATGGTACTTGCAAATGTGTGATGTATTAAATATATAAATTTAGATGTTATGAAGAATAGGTTGGTTAATTAGCATTTAGGCATTTTTAAAAATATATAATGTAAATATTTGTAGCCAGTCTCATGTCGTCTGATTTTTAATATATATTTGGAGGCAATATTCTAAGAATCTATCGGTATAATAAAAGCAGGAATCAAATAAAATGGCATATTTATCCAAAACAGAAGTTATGCCGATAACCAGTAACTTAGCGAATAATATGACTGATTTTTAGACACTTGTCTAATCGGTAAGTATACAAAACATATATTTTGGTCGATTTATGAACCTATTAAAAATAAATTTATGATAATCCTACTTTTTACATTATCAACCATCAGAAAGAGTAAGCAAATTTTGAACTGTAATATTGATATAAAGCGTGGAACAAAAATAGCTGGGAATACCATACATCAAAATCAAAGATATCCTAGTAAGTCGAGAAGTCAGCTATATATAGCCTTTGGAAAAGAAGTCAGTTATAGCCTTTGAAAAGGAAGTCAGATATAGCCTTTTTTGAAATATTACGTCTGATCGATATTCATTTAAGGGGTAGAAGCATGGAAGCTTAAAATTAATAATACAAATAGACTTGAAGCATTAAAGATGTAGTGCCGCCGTTGGTTAGTGCTTAAAATACCGTGGGTAGTTAGAGTATTAAATAATTAAGCTTTAAGAAGACTGGACAGCGATCGTTTCTTACTTTTTAATATTAAATGAAGAAAAACTGTCTGCTTCGTTTATATTATATAAGGTGAAAATATAACTAAACCTTGAGGGAAGTGTAAAAGAAAGTTGAAACATTGGAAGAAAGTAAATGTACTTGCTAGGGAATATATTATATTGGATGTAGACAAGATGTTACATATAATTATGCTAAAATATTTTATTCTTATAATCTATGCATATGATCAATTTATATCCAGTATTGATTAGTAACAAAAGAAAAAAATCTGTAGTAGCCTAAAGAAAACTACTGTGCCCACACACGTTGTGTGCGCTCTGACAATATTTTTTTCGATTTTGATTTGAAAATAATTCACCCTAAATTTTAAGACTCTTACGTATTTACTTTGTATAAAGAAACCCATCACTGGATAAAATTCTAAAAATTAAAAAGTGCTCTGTAAAATGGGTTTAAAATATTTTAATGACAATGTAATTCCACAAAGTAAAAATACAAATCAAATACAAATTTTATTCAATTGGCTATTTGGCAGTAAGTAATTCATATTTTGTGATTATTTTAAAAATTTAAATCTGTTGCGCAACCGTGTTTAAAATCAGTACCTTTAAATCGATTAAAAAAAATCGGCGTTGTTTTACTCCTTTTTTCCATTTTCTCTTGGAAATAAGATATTTTTGCGGAAAAAAAGGATCCTATATTGGAATCAGGATACTAAAGTATTTTCTCACAAAATTTTGTTAAAATCTATCCAGTAGTTTTTAAGTGCTGCGAGCACAAAAAATTAAAGACAGACAGAAATGAGTTACTATTTTATTATAAATACAGATTGGATGAATATATAATTTCAAGTTTAATATTTATAGTCAGGTTATGTAATTTATAAGAAAAAAGTAAAAAATATACATTTACTATTATTTGCAGAAATATATATTATTTTTGAATTTTTGTTGTATTAAGTTTTGCATCTTTTTAACTGTCAGCAGAATAAACAACACAGTGCAATAGTGACAGTATACGTTCGATTCTACTACCAAAGGTTAGTAAAACCCTATGCTGGGTTTGGCAAATTTGGTTACCAATTTTTATTTTAGAAAATAAGGGGGTTCTTCAAAAAATGATGATGAAGGGCCCACTGATTTTCAGATTAATTCTAGGCCCTTTGGTAGTAGAATCGAACCAATACTGTCAAGTCAGTGTATTTTTCAAAAAGTTTTGATTTTTTTTCTTCAGTAAAAAAAACTGCTCTTTTTGTTTTCGTTTTAATCGAAATGCAAAGAAACTCTCCAATTCCAAAATAATGGAGATATAACAAAAATATCTACAATTTTCGGTCGAATTGTAATGTTGATTTAAACGCAACAACCAAAATATTAAATGAATAAAACCATCAGCAAACACCAGCCAAAACAAAGAATTAATTTACTTTAAAATTATGCAAATACTCGGGATTTACGTAAAGTGTAAAAATATGTTAATTTTTTCATTATGCGCAGAGGCTGTACACTGAGTTAGCGAAATATTTCATTATGCCAAATTAAGTGAAAATTAAATTGTTGGAATGGTGAACGAATGGTCAGCTATATGACTTATAACAGCCACAGCCACAGCCTCAGTTGCTCTGATTTAAATGCTGAATGTATTAACATTAAAACCTTCACTCTAGCCTGGCAACCATGTCACAGTGAAAGAACAGAAACCTCAATTGAGTTTTAAGTGCTTATTTCAATTTCAAATTAGCATAAAAATTATATGACTATACCACAGCTATAAATAAGAAGTTGTTTAGTGTTTTAATGCTGATCCAACAGGAATTATGTCTAATGGATTTTATTTTTATTATTGTTTAATTAAATTAATTTAATACTTTTAAAGTTATTATATTTTTGATGGAAATTTTAACGTAGATTTTAGTATAAATTATTGTTAAAAAAAATAAATTTAATAAACATCAAGTTGAGTGTATGGATTGGTTAATAATTTCAAAATTTTGTTTTAGTTCTACAGCAGCTCTCTTAATGAATAAATTATAGTTTACTTTATGATTACTATTTTTATAAGGTTTTATAAACTTTTTGTTCATTAAAGGCGCTGATGAAGAACTAAAACAATAATTTTTATTTTTTACTTTGTTTGGCTAAACGATAAAATGTAACAACATTTTATCAAAACTTTAACTTTGTCATATTAGACGGGTGTTATATTTTTAATATTATATAATAATTTTTATTTTAAGAAAAGCGCTTTATAAAATATATTTTTCAAATTTGCATCCTTTACAGTATTCTTGTTTTACAACTGCCTGGATTGGCTGAATAGCAAGGAGCTCTAAAGAGTTATTCTGAAATTTCCTTAGTGAGTGACATTGCTTAATTTATTGCTACCGAGACTTCGGTAATACTCCCAGTTATACTAACGGTAGAGTTTTTGTTTTTGGCATACACATTCTCTTATAATTACTTTATCTTTTGTTGTTGTTTGTTAAGTTTATCTTTGCACCGCATTCGTAATACCGCTATTTTTAATCAAGCATGTCGAAAATCCCGTGTAAAATATGTATGTGTGCAAAATGAATTATTTGACTTCCAACTGGTGCCAAATTAACGTATCAGCACATAAAGCGAAGAAATCGCTCCATAAGTTAGTATAGTGGATAAGCAAATACATAATATGAAAAACAAATCAAATTTTTGGAATAATTTTTAGGAAAATGCCCCGTGAAACTAAATTAGCAGGTGAATAAGGTAGATTAATTAAGGGAGCGAGATAATCTGGCATTAAAGTTGACCAAATTGCTGTTCCTTTAAAGAAAAAGCGTAGCACGAAAACAAATTTCTTGAAAAATCCACATGACTACGGTATTAATAAACATAGCGCCCAGATATGCACTATTGATATTAGGAGCAAAAGGCGCATACAGCAGTAACCAACTAATATCCACATGAGTTGTAAGCAAATTAAAGTGGAACTTGGTCTAAAAGTGACTAAACAACGCGTTCATCAAATAATAAGACAATATTAAGACCAGACTTGTCTAAAACAACGCCATAAAAATACACATGTGGTATATTACAAAAAGTATAAATTTTGGGAAGATAAATTTGAATCTATGATGACACAAAAACTTTAATTTGGACGTACTAGATGGTCGCAACAAAAATTAGATTGACGTACGACGCCCACAGGAAGCATAGGTTAGGTTAAGCAGGCAGCTTGTATAGAGGGAAGAAAGAGAATAAAATAGCTCACTTGGGTCCATTATGTTGGTCCCTTTGTGATACCTGCAGATAAGAGGAGGGATAGACAGAGAAAATAGAAAACAAAATTAGACTGAGAAATTAGAGAAAGAAGTAAAAGAAGTAAGAAGTTAGAGAAAGAAGTGGGTAGAAGGTGGGAAGGTGCTAGCCGTGAAGGCACTATTGGACGTGACATATGTCGATGAGCAACTATGTCACTTCAGTTGGGAGAGGGTTGGAAAACCAACCACAGTTCCTTAAAAAGGAGTTAATCCTGATTGGTTCCAGAGATGAAACACACGAGAGGCTTTCAAAACATCGTCGTCCCAAGTATTGTAGGCGACAGAGTTCTAATGCAGGGCAATGACAGAGAAGGTGTTCAACCGTTTCCTCCTCTTCTTCATCCTGGCAACTTCTACAGAAGTCATTATAAGGGATACCCATCCTGCTTGCATGGGCTCCAAATAAGCAATGCCCAGTGACTCTTGCTATTAAGTCGCGTATCTGCGTTTTCTGCAGCCGAAATAGCGAGACCGTTTTCTTTTGGTCCATCGAGGGCCAGATTGTCCTTGCGATCGAGCAAGTCGACTCATTGGACCATCTGGCCTGAGCTGTGTTGTGAAGGGCAAAGTTGATGCGGTGTAAACAGGCTGAGAGGGGAATGTCACAATAGATGTCTATGGCATCATCGTGCAATAGTGTTCCCTTCTTGGCTAGTTCATCGGCAGCACAGTTGCCTTGATTAGTCCCATGTCCCCTCACCCATTTAAGGGTGACTGTTGAATTATCCGCTATCTCATTTAACGATGTCCGGCATTCAAGGACAAGATTTGATGTGCTATACACACCTATAAGGGACATGATAGCGGCTTTACTATCAGTACAAATCCAGATATCTCTGTCTGATATCCTGTGGTACTTTAGCCAGTTAGCCGCCTTTTTAATAGCAGATTTTTCTGCTTGTATGACATTGCAGTCATTCGGAAGTCTGAAACATATCCTAATTCCAAACTCCTCTATATAGACTCCACCTCCCACTCTCGTTCCCTTTTTGGAACCATCTGTGTAAACCAGTAAAGTTCGGGGAGTTAGAGAGTATCCCTCCATCAAATCAAAGTGGAATCTTCGTGTGAAGAAGGGTGACGGGGTGCAGTAGTTTAAGAGCTCAGGAATAACATTCGTTGTTCCTAGAAGATTGGCATGTCCCCATGATCTATGGTTCCATGCACCTACAACATTTAGTCCAACAGCTGTCCTTAGTGCCACATACCTGGCTAGTAGATCTACCGGTAACCAGTTAAGTATTGCAAAAAGTGCCTTCGTTGGTGTTGACTTGATGGCTCCAGTTATAAGGATCGCCATAGTGCGCAACACCCTTTCTATAATAGAGACGTTTGTCCTAAAATCTAGTGCTCTCCACCAGACAGTTGCACCATAAAATAATATTGGTTTGATTACTGCTTCAAGCAGCCAATTTACATTCCTTGGGCTCATCCCCCAGGTCGTGCCAATGGCTTTCTTGCGTACAAATATTGCCGTCATAGCTTTGGAAGCTCTAGCCTGAACATTCATTTTCCAGGAAAGTTTACTATCTAATATTATGCCTAGATATTTCGCGCTATCAGATAGATTTAGTGTTACCCCATTTAATATAGGTAGTCTGAAGGTTGGAACCTTGTATTTCCTTGAGAATAATACAAGCTCCGTTTTAGATGGATTCACACCCAGCCCGTTCTGATCCCCCCAGGAACAGATTGCTTTAAATGCTTTTTCCAATCTTTGTGTCATTGTATCAACATGAGCTCCAGCAATTGCAACCGCCACATCATCTGCGTATGCAATTATCCACAGGAAGCATGCCACAATCGAATTCATGGTGCAGGATCACTCAATGTATGGGCGGTATTTTTATCCAGAAGGAAGCCCAAAATAGGCTTTGCGCTAGGAAAATTTAATGCCGAATTCTACATAGATTTGTTACAATGCGAACACCTTAATTTTGCTGGTGATTAACAAAGCGATAACTGGACTTCCCAACAGGATAATGCACCAATCCACATGGTGAAGAAGATAAAGACGTTTTTTAATTTTCGACATATTGATTTACTCGAGTGGTCTGCTTTAAGCCCAGACCTCTATCCCATCGAGGATCTATGGTGAATACCTTCTGTCAAAATTCATACATCTTGCAGCTATATGAAAGCTGGAAACAGCTATAAAATACATATTGGTTGAAAGGGTCAATATTAATGTGTCTGTCCTGAGAAATCTGGTGAAGTCAATTCCCCGTGATGTCAAATTGGTCAGGACACACAAGAGTAACACAACCTCTTATTAACATATATAAAACTTTTTTTATTTTGTAACTGAAATAGTATGTAGTATATATCTATTAGTAGTAGTATATCTATTAAATAAAATTTTTGCACATATAAATATTTTCTATGCAGATTTAAAGCTTTAATTTTTTTCCATGTTAAAAAAAGTAGATTGTTATAATTTTTTATTATTATTTAATTTCTTTTAACTATAAATTAGAAAAAAATATCTGTTCCCAATTTCCATTGCTTCTTTTAATTCAAATTAAAGTTGAAGCATTGCACATAAATTTATTAGTCTAAGGTATATTCAAGTTAGTCAATGATTTTCAGCAGCTGGCGAATATAACGTAAAACTCACATTCGAGGGCTCGCGACTAAATAAGCCGAAAAGTCCAGTTTTGTTGGAGTCAATGTAAAAAATTTTTTTGAATGTGATTTGTACTGGTCAACCGATCTTAGCTGAGGATATTTCAAAAGAAATTATTATTGTTAAAGGTCATTCATCCTCTATTGTTTGTAAGTGGGACCCCAACAAAACGACAACCAGTCGCAAAAATTATTTAAACTACAAAAAATATCTAAGTACTCATTGTTATAGAAACACTAATGCTTAGAGCACCAGAAAACGTAGGACAATGATTTCGGTCAAAACCTCAAATTAGCTGTCCAACACACAATCCTGACTCGACGATAAATTCATTACATAAAATTTATTCCGTAGATGTTGAACGTCTGTTAACTGAAAAAGGAAAAAGAAAGTGGCGAACCTAAAGCCAAAGCCTCAAAACTTGCTTCTTGCATTTATTATGGCGTTCAATAAAAAAATTTTTAAAATAATTATTATATTTAAAAGGTATTTTAAGTATCGTTATCATGTAAATTAATACTCAAAAATAAACTTACAGAGAATAGATATACCAATACAGATGAGTTGGCATACTAAGATTATTAAGCCGCATTACTGCTTATATTTAAATTTCGAGACATGGAATAGGACGATTGCTAATTTAAACGCTAAGAAGGGCTTTCGTTTTTAAAAAACAAGTGGCAAGCTACTGATTAAACCTCCCCGTGTAGGAGTAACAATAATTCTTTTCATTTTTAATGCTATTCTACGCCTTAATTAGTCTTCCCAAACTGGAAGGTTTCTCTACTACGATGATACCTAAGCCAGCAAAATACTTCACAAAGGTAAGATCACACTATCGACTTTTACACTTAATTTTTAGTTATTGCTATTATAGCTGCCACAGTAATACTACTTCTCCGTAAATTTCAAGTGCCTGCCTATTAAAGTTTAGAAAATAATGTCGTATATGAGAAAATCACCTCACCATCGAAAACCCCTTAATTTTGAGTATTTTTTTTTAAATGTTATGGTTCTATCTACTATGATTGTGACAGAAGGACGGGCAAACGTTGTAGCGAAAAAAGGGTTAAATTTTTACCCTATGAGTGCGTAACCTTACGTAAAGTAAGGTTGCACAGGTAACAGGTTTTGTGTTTAAGAACCCACTCACTTGGGTTCTTGTTGTCCCTATGTGGCCTTAACAAAAGCCCAGATAAAAAATGTCGCTTAGGGCAGAAACTACTATTTGCACTTTTCATGCATCTGTCTCAAGCGTTTAACAAAGTATGGCACGAAAGCTTAACTTACAATATAAAGCAAAACATAAGAAAAAAGTTTATAATTTCTTTAAAAGTTATTTAACTGGTCGTAAGTTTATATTTCGTCGTAAGTTTATATTTCAAATACCTAGGAACTCATCCTGATCGACGCTTAAGCCGTAAAAGTCACATTGAAGCAAAATTGACACAAAGGAATTTAAACTCAGTGAAAATAAATGGGTTTTTTTTTGTCATGGACCAGCACTGGGTGGAGTGGCCGCTAATCATGCCATGCCTTGTGCTAGAAATTCACACCTCTAGGATTAGAGGATTAGGTATTGCCCAAATATAACTCATTTATCAGAACCACTGAAATTTTCTGGAGATTTGGCAGTGGGGGATTTAGGCAAAAAAAAAGGAGAGAATAAATCTGTAGCTTTTAAATGGTTAAACAAAAACGGTTTACCAAATTTTTTCCTAATATTCGAAAATTTATTGTCAATCTAGTGAAATAAATTAAAGAAAACTAGGATGGGTTTTGTTTCTGCTAGTAGCTTCAAAATTAAGATATTGGCAACGGTTTGAGTCTTTCATGCGGTCGAGGTGTTCTATTTTAGAGAATTATTGCGCGTTCCTCTAAGCACTATAAGATCTTAATTGACAACCTAAGCTCGTCTACATCTCGACTAGTCGACTGCAGCCTTGTGAAGTTTCAATGCAACCGAGGGCATAGTTTAGAAACTGAAAAAATAGAGGATAACATCATAGGAAAAGGTCAGTCAACGGCTACTCCCTGGAAAAAAACGAAAAAGGTAGAATAGAGACACTAGCAAGGTTTTTCACCACTGCACTAAATACAAGGCTGGCGTTTTTTTCTAGGCAACGGTAGAGGGCAGCACCATTATTCTTAGACCAGCTACAGCAGACTTTGCTGCAACTACTGCCGATTAACGAAACTAACACAAGGCAAAAATGCAGTCTTACATGCGAAAACAGATGCTTTGTGGAAGCCATATGCGCCCAATATGGGAAAAATTATCTAAACAGGAGTTTAATTAATCGAAGTTCAAATGAATTGATGACTGAATGGCATGGAACCACATCCTGAAATGCGATGACGGAATATTTAACCGTTACCCTTAAATTAGTGCGGGGACATGGGACTGCCTTATGCAACTGTATAGCGGATAAACTGGCAAAGAAGTTGACTCTGCTTTAGATAGCGCTAAAGATAACTATTGGCATTCCTCTCTCCGCTTGCGGGCTTCATATAAGCTGTGCTTTATATGGCTCAGGTCAGATGGTCTAACGACTCGACTGCGAGGACAACCCTCACTGGACCAGAAGAAACGGCTTCGTTACTGCGAATGTCGAAAATCCTAGCAACAATAGTCACCTGGCATTGCCTTTTTGGAAGGATAGGCCTCCAATACAACGACTTTCAAGATAAGGAATAGGAGGAATCAGGATATCGACGCCTTCAGCACTTTGGACGACCGTATTTTGATAGCTTATCCAATGTATCAACATTAGAATTAGGCGGGATCAAATCCTTTTCTAGTAGTTGCACTTTTTCACTCGTATGTTATATGTGCATCCTCCGCTTAGTTATTTTTTACTACTTGAGACCTTTAACTACATCCCTTCTTTAAATTCTGATTTTATTTCTTTTCTTTATTCTATTCTGCAAGTATTACAAGACGATCAGGATATTGAACCCAAGTGAGCAAGCGAGGCTGCCTGCCTAACCTAACCTATATGAATTCACAATTGTGACACGTAACTACTAATTTTATATTTTTCACACAATAAGATAAAGTTACCAAAATTTTATAAGTTTGTAATGTTATAAAAGAATTATAAGAGATTATTTTTGTGTATTATTTAATTTAGAAAATAACATAAATGAAATATATTTTAATTAATGCGAGTAAAACAATCATTTTAAACATTTAAAATTCTTAATAAATAAAACAAATCTGAAAACAAAATCAATAATAATCTTCTTGTCTGTAAATATATTTTAAATATAAAATCTTAAAGAACAATCCCACAAACATAAGATGACAAAAAGCACAAAATTTAATTCGTTTTAATTTCATTCTATAGACAAGCCAAAACTAATCTTAAATGTCTATTGAAGAATACTCCAACATGTATTTTATTGCTACAATCATGGGACTCTATACAAAATACACAATAATAAATATCAATAGGATGGGCTGGTATGACATGGGATGGGTTGTTGAAAGTAGAATATGTATATGAAATCAAAATACACAGACAGTAGTAATAATAATAATAATCCATAAAGTAATACCACTAATAGGATTCATAATAAAGGATAACATGCCATAAATAATGGGTAACAAATTTTCTTTATTGAAAATCCAAACACGTACAGATTCAATTACTTGTTGAATTTTTTCATCTTACGTTTTCTTCTTTCTTACGACTGTTGTTTGGGTTTTGTTGGTTTTTATCTACAGGTTTGTCATTTCAAGTGGGGCTGGCAGTGAGAAGTGGATAAAAAAATATTTGCTTTTTATTTTTTGGTTTGGGAAAAGTGAAAATCTTCAATCGAAATGAGAACAAGTAAAATCATAATTTTCTAAGTATAAGTTAAAGAATGTCTGGGAATGTCAACGGAGGTCTTACAGTAAAGAGAAATTATTAAATGGGCTTAGTGTGTATGTTTGTATATTTTAGGAAATAAGTATATTAAGATACTAAACGTTATTACTTACACGTTCAATTTATAGAAAGACAAGTTTCTATTTTAAAATTCAATGATAGATTTTTTTGCTTATTTTCGTTTTGGCAAAGAAATTGACAAGCTGTTGGAAATTGTTCAGAAGAAAGAAAATTTAAGTGTTGGTTTCAAAGGTATAACAATTTAAAAATTCATATATTTTTTTTATTAATAAACGTAATATGGCGGAGAGATGTAAGAACGTTAAATATTAAAAACATTGAGCTGCCAAAATAAAAAATTGGTTTGTTTAAATAGATATCGTCTGAAAGTTAGTTATCCATACCCTGTGGGAAATTAACAACAATCGTTGCTCATCCCATTACATGCTAATTGCAGGTGGTACAAGAAGCTATTAATAGCAGTTGCTTTAAAAGTGTTATTATATAAGTTAGTATTATAGAAGCTATCCCAATTGTAAGGTTGGTAGCTGTGCCAAGAACCTGAATGGCTAGTTGGTGGTTAAAGAGGACTAGTCGTTAACAGCTCCCCTAATCTATGGTGAAACAACATACGCCAGGGATGCGTGGTCAAGAAGGTGCTTGGCCTTTAGTATGCGAAATCTGGTTAAGGGTCGACCTCCAGTTACAATGCAGACTTACCCATGCATAAGGAGCTTTGTGTAGGTGGACAACGTTTTCTCCAATAATGGCCTCGCAAGGGGTGAACAGGTTAATCTCTAAAAGTTCTTCTATGGCGTTGAACCGGAATATTTCGATAGGAATATACAAGGAGCCTCGTTAGAGGTGAAGAATTTAATCAATTTAGGAACTCCGGTTGCCACTGTCCAATGGAGAAAAGAAAGAGGCTGAGACGGCAGCGCACTTTGTGCGTGAATCTCCAGCACTGGCTAGCATAAAACTAAGGACCACTGGTAGAAGCCTGTTAAATGTGGATGCCATGGCGGACCTTAGACTGGAACAAATACTAGCGTTACTAGAGACTGCGTTATGAGAAAGAAGACCGACAGTTACCAGTCGACAGTCTGAAATCATTAAAGTCAATATTAAAGGCTGGTTATATATTAAAGTAGGTTGCCATAAATTACATTTCAGTTGGCTGTAATCATAGAGGACGGAAGGGGGTCGAAAAGGGGCCCATTACGGAAGTGGTCTGCGTCGATATTCCCCCTACATTAACATTAATTATAGAAGCTAGCACTGAACAAACACTGTTAGGTTAAGAGTACATCATAGGTCATCTCTGTTATTACACGAACAGGACCCTATTACACAATAACTAGCGGAAGGGGGTCGAAAAGGGGCCCATTACGGAAGTGGTCTGCGTCGATATTCCCCCTACATTAACATTAATTATAGAAGCTAGCACTGAACAAACACTGTTAGGTTAAGAGTACATCATAGGTCATCTCTGTTATTACACGAACAGGACCCTATTACACAATAACTAGCCATATGAAAACTTATGCGTTAATTCCCCATTCTTTAAGGTACAGAATTGTGTAGTAAAAATGATAACGACGCAAGAATACACTGAATTCATCAATTAATTTTCGTAAGTTTAATTTTTAGGAAAATATTTTTTCTTTATTTTGTAAAAGGTTGCCAAAACAGACCATTAACTTCATAATTGACTTTTCCGCTCCATCTATGTCAGTTCTGTTACGTGATTGAAAATTACCTTACCATTTACTGTATAAATTTAAGACTGACGACTTTTTCCCCATCATAGAGTCTCTGGCAACTACTAACATTTATCTAAGTCTAAGCATTTCCATTGGTTAATATGTTTCTTCCTGTGGCGCTAAGCCTAAGAATGTTCACAACCGTCTCAGACTATTTCAGGTTTATGCAACAAGTTTAGTTAGATTAGTTATCATCATGGCTAGATTGTACTTAAAGTTTCTATAGCCTGTCACTAACGTTTAATGTACTCCGATTATAACCAAGTATTATCTAACCTACTTACCGACGCCGTATCAGAGTAGCCTTCCACCAACTTACCCATCAGGGCACTAACGTAAAAATATCTTGTAGCCTTTATGGTCTCAGCATTTAACAAATATTTTTGATTACGTGTTTTTTAAAGGCTAGTGTTAGCCGCGAAATCGCAGTTTTATGGTGCCTTGATGGGCTGATTGGTAGAGCGCTATTAGCGGTATCAGTCTGCGGGTTGCGGGTTCGATTCTCAGCAAACTGCCATTTTTGAATGAACATGCCAATGAATTGCTAAATCATGAATGAACATGCCAATGAATTACTAAATCAGGCTTAAGTTTCTCTCTAACATTTCAATAGGGTTAAAAGTATATTTTTTACTAATTAGGTGATTAATTTTAAAGAATTCTCTCATACCATCGATCATGCATAGAAGACTTATTTTGGTGAACTATTTCCATGATTTATTACTAAAGTAGATTTTTCTCTTCGAAAAAATGCTAAGACTAAATAATAATGTCTAACAAATGGAAGGTCAACTGTTTGAATTTAACTTAGTGGGCAGCCCATAAATAATTTAAAGTTCTTTGCAACTTCTGCATTCATCAGAGAATTCCGGTTATCGCTTAAACAGGTAAAGGGGAAAATGGTATATATCCTGGAAACCCGTATTATATTATTGAAAATAGCAGGTAAAAGTTAACACAGTTATTTATTATTTACATAATAGTTAAAATAACTTCAAATTTTCTGTTGTTATCTAAACATATAATAAAATAGTAACTCATTTCCTGTCTGTCTGTCTGTCTGTCTGTCTTTCTTTGTTTGTTTTCCCATTACGTAAAAAATACTGGACGGATTTTAAAAAAATTTTGTGAGGACGTACTAAGGTACGTCCTAATTCCAACATAGAATATTTTTTTCCGTGATTTTCAAAGTCTTAAATTTTGGTATAGATTAATTTCAAAGCAAAATCAAATAAAATATTGTCAAATATTGTGTGGGCACAGCTAGTATTAAAAAAATTACACTGGCCAACAAAATGAATTTTTTTAGGCTAAAACCGATTTATATAAACAAAACATTTTATTAGGTTTAGTTTTTCATACAAAGTTAGCGTTAAATTTACAGATCTATATTGAAATATTAAATTTAAAATAATGTTTAACGATAAAATAAAAAATATGGTTTTAATAACTTTAATACTTACATTTGATTACGTTTTTTCAAAGCTCTGTTATAATGAAAACCAGCGCAATCTCAATAAATAGCCTCCAGTCGTCTGGACTGTGTTTTATATTAATTAAATTCATAAGCTTCGCAATGTCAGAACCATAAACTAGTTTGTCTTTCATTGCAAAAAATGCTTCAATGCATTTTGTCGATAAACAGATATTCTAGCATTAGGCGCCAACCATTTCCATTGGCTTAATCGAGATGCAAGTAATTCAGCCTTTGATTTGCTTAAGTCCAAATCCCTACCTAAATCATTAAGTTGAGAATGGCAGATTTTGTGAGGGGAAATAGATCCATTAGATGCTTCGAAATCAGAATCTTCACTTTTAGATTCGTTTTTCTCTAAGGCACAAGCTTCACCTGGGTCAGAATCTTCATTTCCAGGAAAGTTTTGCAAATTTTTCGTTATAAAATTACTACTATGCGGAACAGGGCGATGTAACGATGACACATTAGGATATACAAGAAAGTGTTTTTAGGGTTCCGTACACAAAGTGTAAAAACGTAACCCTATTGTTTTCGCTACAATGTCTGTCCGTCTGTCCGTCTGTCAGCGCCTTTTATCTCTGGAACCGTAATAGGTAGACTCTTGAAATTTGCACAGATGATGTATAGCTGTTGCCGCTATAGCAACAAATACTCAAACTTATAGGGTGTTCCGATAGAGAGGTGTTATTCACGAACATGTGCCTATTTTGTGAACTGTAGGAGCAATGGACTCAAGATTTAAAAACAGTGATTAAAACTTAGTTCGCTATATAAACAAGTATAAAAAAATAAAATTAAAGGGTGTTCCGATAGTGGTGTGATTTGCATGTATAAGGCCTAAGTTTTGAACCATAATAGGTAGACGCTTGAAATTTTCACAGAAGGTGTATACCTGTGGCCGCTATAGTAGAAAATTCTAAAACTTATAGGGTGTTCCGATAGAAAGGTGTTATACACGAATGTTTGTTTATTTCTTGAACTGTAGGAGGCATACACTAAAAATTTACAAACAGTAATTTACACTTAGTTCGCTTTATAGACAAGTCTAAAAAAATAAACCTAAAAATTAAAGGGTGTTCCGATAGTGGCGTGATTTGCATGTATAAGGCCTAAGTTTTAAACCATAATAGGTAGACTCTTGAAATTTTCACAGAGGGTGTATAACTGCGGCCACTATAGCAATAAATACTAAAACTTATTGGGTGTTCCGAAAGTGAGGTGTTATTTGCCGTTATGTGTTTATTTCTTGAGCTTTAGGATGCAACCACTTAAAATTTGCAGACAGTAATTAACTCTATGTTCGCTTTCTATTAAATTAAACCTTAATATTAAAGGGTGTGCCGAGAGTGACGTGCTTTGCGTGTATATGGCCTAAGTTTTAAACGATAATAAGTAGACTCTTGAAGTTTTTACAAGAGGTTTATTACTATGGAAACTATAACAAATAATAAAAATTAAAGGGTGTTCCGGCAGAGACATGATTTTTACTTAAATAGCCTTATTTTTTGAACCGTAATAGGTAGACTCTTGAATTGTTTACAGTAGATGTAGTATTTCGGCCGCTGTAACAATTACTAATTACTAAAGGATGATCCATCAGTGACATGTTTTTTACGTATATTACTTTATTTCTTGAACCACAATAGGTAGGCTTAATATTTTTATAGAAAGTATATTACCATAGCCGTTAATAACAACAATTCCTAAAATGTAAAGGGTGTTCCAATAGCGATGAAAATTTCGCGAATATGTCTTTGATTTTAAAAAGAAAAGGGTGCCCCATAAGACATGAAAAAAATAACAACTTGAGTTTTTAAAGGCGTACTAAACATAGTACGGAACCCTAGGTGTGTGAGACTAACTCGCACTTGACTGATTTATTTAATTTTTATTAAACCCTTTTTTGAACACGTTTGGAAATTGACAAAAATTTACTGTTGGTTTGACTGTTCTCTCCAAATTACCGGAATAGCAAAAGGCATTGAAGGTCTATATCCAGAAAACCATTTGATTGGGTTCATTACATATTTTAAACAAAATACATGAGTAGCCAAAAGTTTATCTGATGGCTCACTTTTAAACCAAAATATAAAAAATATATTTCTTTTAATCTAGTTTCTGCATTTTTACACAAATGTGAGCTCACCACAAATATAACAAAAACCATCTGAGCCATTTAAAGAAATAAAACAAAAAATTACAAAAAAAAAACGGAATACAAAACCGACTTACCGTTTAAAGTGATTCTTTTATTACTACGATCTGTTAATGTCATCGACCTACTTTAAAGCTTGTTATACCAGGAATTCAGCTTATTATCGCCGTTAAATCTCATTTTGTCCCCTTTAATTCAAAGTCGGCTGAGAAAAATGCAAACAGTAATATATAATAAATAGGATTATTTTTATTCAAGTAAATAAAACATAACAGAAGAAGGGTAAAAATAGAACAATGAACATCTCGAAAACTAGCGCTAACTTTAAAGAAAGTTGCTTATGAACTTCAATGGTAGACCTATAGTAATTACTTTTTTCCAACAAAACCTTTATGGCAAAATTATTGTCGACCAGTGGTACATAACACATTCCTGACAGTATACTTTCAAGCTGATATCTAACCCTTAAGGATTGCTTTAAAAGTAGTAGAGGAAAAATCGCAAGAAGAGTAGAAGAGAAAGTTTAGTAAAGGTGGTAATTATAGGATTACAATAGTAGTAGAGCAATATTTGAAATACTGTAGCAGAAATATATAATGAGGTTACGTTACTATATAAACAACAATAATTGTCTTTAAATTGCTTACCACTTTTGAAGCTTTATAGCAAAAAAGTTAAGTTGCCCATAATATTTTTCTGCAGCGTTACACAATTAATTTTCTGACTTCCCAACTGCTTCTTAATGTCTGTTTTTATCACATTAGTAAAATTAAGTCATTATTTTTAACTTCACAAAATATTTTCCTAGTGATTTATAAAAATCCAAAGGTCAAACCATTACACACACATTAATAAAAACTGCACTACAATAATAAAATGAAAAAATTATATAAATAAATAAATAATTGATAAAATTCCACAGGTATTTTTAATAGCCAACTGATTAATGTATTCAACTGTAACAGAAACAAAGAAAAAAAAACATATTTCTCAATTAACGCAAATAAAAAATAATAAAAATAAATCAAAGTATGCAAATAATTTTTAAATGTTAAAAAAATAGTTTTAATTTTTAAATAAATTTCATTTTTTGTTTCCTGTTTGTTGCTGTTGCTATTGTTGCTGTTGTTGGTATTGTTGTTATTTAATTAATTGTTTGTTTATTACTTTGGATCAAACATACATTTTTATGTTGACCCAAAGCACTTTCATACAAACACATATTGCTGGGATTTAATTGCCTGTTAATGTAATTTATTGTTAATAATACGGTGGAGAAAAGTAAATAAATTAAATTAAAACACAACAGCAATAGCAACAGAAAAAGCAACAGAAGATTCTACCGTGTTAAATAAACAATCATCAATGGTTGGTTGCAAATACCAAAAAATAAACATGCATTTGGTTAGATGGTATGAAAATAGATTGGGGCGGCTGTGGTTGTACTAAGAACCAGATAATATGAAAACAAGTCATTAGTTTGTAACTTTTTTGGGTTATAATTTTATATTTATTAAATATTATTTATTTATTAAATGTTACAATACAATTACATATTATATTCTAACTTAAATTATCGCGCATAGTAACAAAGACTTTCACTTGTGAAAGTCACAACACCTAGAATCTTTGTTTGGAATCGAACCCATAACCCTCGTACTGATAGACTGCACATTACCCACTAGCCTATCGCTGCACTTTATTAAATATTATTATTTCGCTTATAATTATTTTATTGTTTTTTCAAAATATTTAAAAACCAACCAACCAAAAAGACAGATGTGCAGACGGACAAATCTAAAATAAAAAGCAAAGTTTTTATGACTTGTAATAGCTGCTAGAGTAAAATGCACTCTGTAATATGCATGATTTAAAAGACAAGGCCATCTGACGAAATAATATACCTTAGACGAAAGGTACCTTAGTATCCGGATTCCAATATAGGCTAATCTTTTTCCGCAAAAATATCTTATTTCCGAGAGAAAGTGGAGAAAAAGCAGGGAAAGTACGCAACTTCCGGTTTAAAACTGGGATATTTAAACACGCTTGCGCATCTTTTATTTTTGAAAGTGGGATATTTTAAACAGATGGCGCCACTTGAATAAAATTTGTATTTTTACTTTGTAGCTTTGGAATTATTTTTAGAATTTTTTATAAATTTTAGAATCTTATGCAGGGATGGGTTCCTTTATATAAAGTAAATACATAAACCACAACTGAAGCACTATAAAATTAAGAGACTTACAATTGGTGCAGAATACTTTCAAAGCAAAAGCGAGCAAAATATTGTCAGGACGCAAACGACGTGGTGGGCACAGCTGTATATTAATAAATTTTATTCCATATAATGAGTTTTAATGGTTTTAATACGAAAATAGTAGACTGATGGAAGAGCGGACTCTGACACTGCTACATCTATACATATAATAAAAAAGTAACTCACTTCCATCTGTATGTCTATATGTCTGACACGTAAAAACTACTGCATGGATATTAACAAAATTTTGTGAGGAGGTACCTAAGTATCCCTGTACTTAGGGTCTTTACAGAAGTAATAACGGTTTGGTTAGTGCAAGAACCAGTTTATGGAAGAAAGGCAATCTGGATTTGTGCAGGTTTTGTCAGTACAAGGAAGAGCTAGAAACTGGAACAAAGAATCCTCTGACGTTGGGCTAGATTCTATCACAAAAATCAATCTTTATTAAGCGGTCAAATATTATGGAAATTTGATGGGGTGGCTTAAAAACACTGGCCTGCAAAAAAAATTGCTCCCTGAACATTAATATGTGAAATTCAAAATCGCTTTCAGTTTTCGCGTATTACAAGGTATATTTATTTTACTAGGTAGTGGCGTCCCTACAACAAGTACAACAATACAAGAACAACATGGTATTTGGTTGTTGATTTGTAGTTCGAAATGTCAAAAAACATAGAAGAAAATTGAGAAGGCGTGTATGTGTTTTATTGCTTTCTCACTTCAACACAATTAAATTTTTGAACACATACAACTTTTGACATGTCGAACTACTAAATCAGCTGGGCGGACGACACGCTAACTTATTTCTAAATAACTCTTTAACGGATTGTTCGATTTTAATAATTAAAACACCAAAAGATGCGGGATAGAATTTAAGTCAACTTTACATATTTTTTTTTTTTTTTGGTTTTTAATTGTTTCGGAGGAATTAAGAAATTGGTGGCGAAAAAAAATATTTTTAATGAAAAAGGAATTTTTTTTTTGTTTCAAAAACTCGTAAAAAACTTAAATCGGAAAATATTTTATTATTTTCAAATATTTTACATTATTTGGAAAGCTAGGCATACTAGAAATAAATTAGCCATAATTAAGTGCAGGTAACTACTTTGACAAACATTATGTAACACACTAAGATTATTTACTTTTGTTATAATAAAAATCTATTGAATTTTTTTTCTGATTTTATTTATTGTATCATTAATATATTTGAACTAACAATAATTACTCATATCTTAAATCTTTATATATAATAAAATAGTAACTCATATCCGTCTGTCTGTCTGCTTTTGTTTACGTTCACATCACTCAAAAACTACTAGATGGATTTTAACAAAATTTTGTGAGAAGATACCTAACTATGCTGGTCCCAATATAGGATACTTTTTTCCGCAAAAATATCTTAGAAAGGAAGAAAAAGCAGTGAAAGTACGCAGTTGAACTAACCGGATATGAATAATTTACTTTTTATAAAGTAAAAAAATACATAAACTTATACGTAGCTTAACTTAAGGCGGAACTAAAAACGCCGGTATTACCACATTGCACTAAATCGCCGGCGAAGTAAAATAATTATTAATTGGCTATGCTAGCTTCAAACTAATTTGCCTAAAAAACCCTTTCTAAATGAAGTAACACAGTTAATGTAGGCATTAAGTTTTACTTTTCTTAAAAAAAACTAAAATCGTAAGGGTCCTTGGTGTAGATTGTTTTCAAAGCAAAAGCGAACAAAATATTGAAGGACTCTGACGAAGTGGCGGGCACAGCTAGTATTATATATTTTTAAACTGTAAGATTATTATTTTTAAACTAAAGTATTATATCTTACGCAACATGTGAATGCAAAGAGTAACCTATGAAATTTAAGTTTAACTTTGAAATTCGATTATCTCAAAACGAGTTTTTTGAACTGAGGTTGTTTGTTCACCAACCTCCTCATTTGTTCACAAAAAAAGAAAGGAAATGAAATAGCACTTAGTAGCAGTTTTAAGCTTTTTCATTGCGATACTGATGCATTTCCTGAGAAATAAAGACGTAAAATTTCTCGTATTCTATTATCTGGGTTTGGTTGGTAAAATAGATGATGTTTACAACTAAACACCACTCAAAATATATAAATACAAAGAAAGCTGAAGGAGCAGCTATTTAGGGAATTGCATTGCATTCTGCTAGTGCCTAAAATAAAATGTTTTCCAATTTTTCTTTAAAATTAATCACCTAATTTGTTTGATATAAACTTAGAAAGAATGAAAAGAACTTAAGCCTTACTTCAAAAATTCATTTGTGCATTGACAATTAGTTCCACTAATTAATTTAAATATTAAAATATTTCCTATCTAAAAAACTGACTATAAATCAATCAAAAAGCCCACGCTATTAACTCACTCATAGAAGTAGAGTGCAAAAGTGAAAAACGATTATTTTTTTTATATTTTCATTGTTTTTGTACACATATTGATTGCAAATTGTTTAAATACATAAAATAACAATAGAATGGAGTTTTTAATTGTATATCATTTGAAAAATGTGAATGTTTAAGTAACTATTTTGTTCTTTAGTACCTATACATGTATGAATAGGTGAGTGTAAGAGCTGTCGGTGAATTTGATAAGTTTGATTAAAAAAGATCAAAGTAACAAGGTGTAAAAAAATGTAAAAAATAAGTCCGATTTTTACAACAGACAATAAATAATGAAGGACAAAATGATGCGAAATTGTGCGGATTTTGAAAAGATTTTATGTACGAGAATAGGTCAATTTGCTAAAGTTATTTTTTAATCGGTTAATTGATTTTTTTCTATTAAAAATCTATTTAAGAATCAGTAAAATACTATAATTTAGTGCTTTAAGTCAAGCATAGGTTAGACAAAGTTTCTGCTATGTGGTCATACCGGAGAAGGAGGGCGCTGTGATATTCATTATTATAAAGAGATTCAAGTAGAGATACTTTTTTCAATAGCATTTTTTTTTGTCAGATCACATCTGAGTCGTGTGATGCAACATGTTTTTTTTTGTTTAGTATTGTTTGGCATTTCATAATGGAAAGACTTACGCCTGAACAACGTTTACAAATCGTTCAACTTAATTACGAAAATTCACGTTCTGTGAGGAATGTGTTTCGAGGCAAATTTGTTTGGCTCAATGGGTATGTAAACAAACAAAATAGCCGTATTTAAGACGAAGAGCAACCTGAAAAGATTCAAGAGTTGCCACTTCATCCAGTTTAATCATCGGTTCATATTTCTTTAAAAATGATGCCGGTGTGAACGTATCCGTCAATGACGACCGTTATCGTGGCATGATAACCGACTATTTGATGTCTGAAATTGAAGCTCCTGATCTCGGCGACATTTGGTTTAAGCAAGACGACGTACATAGGGGTATTTTGCCAATCTAGCCGGACACTACTTTTTTTTTAGCTTATATTGGCTGTACTGAGTGCCCCTAGGTTAATGAAACTTTGCAGAAAAATCTGTTATGGTCATAGGCTGTCAATGCTATTAAATAGGAAAAATCGGCACAAGGGGAAAAAAGTTCCTACCTCTGAAAAATGCAAGTTTTTTTTTTATTTTCCCGTCATTTTGTTTAGCAATTACAACTTTTAAGGTCAAAGAATGTTCAAAAACTTAAAGTTGGACTCAAGAGATTCTTAAATGCCATTTTTAGCCCCGCCCCCTTTTGTGGGCGGTGAATTAAAAAATTATTTATAAAAAATAATGCAATTATTAAAAGAAATAGATTGATTACATACTTCTTAAAACCATAAAAATTTATTTTTATGGGCAGGGGGAGGTATTCCTCCAATCCCAACTCCAAAACGTCCCTGTGAAAATTAAAATTTTTTTTATCTTTTTAATTTCCTAAAAATATTCATTTTTAAGCTTTCCAATGCCTAACCAATCCCCGCTTCCCAAGAAAATTATTAAAAAAATATTTTTGTAATTCGTTACTTTATAGTATTTTATTTATCGGAAAATAATTAATTTATTCATAGTAATAACTTATTTATGATTGTAACCATAAATTTTATTTAAAATTATAACAATTAATTTATTTAAAACAACTTCTCCTTTGCGCTAAGGTAATGATGAGTGCCATGGTTCTTCTTCGTCGGATTCTTCAAAGACCTCTTCCGAATCTGAATCCTCTTCAGCGTTAAGTATAGTTATTTTTGCAGCTAATTCAGGATGGGAAAAAAATCTTCTGCTGATGGTTATCGTTGGTGTTTCCAAATCCAGCTTTCGGTACACCCACTACTAGCCCTAATTCACTTCAAAATTTTTCTTGGATATTTTTTTTCCTCGCGTTAACAATGGCTTTGTCTGCATCAGATTTTAATTACCATTTTTTCAGTTACAGTTTATATGACAGGTGTAATATGCTCTCATATAGGCGAATTCTGGCGTGTAAAGTAGATAGTCCGAAAGAAAGGGCATCTACGTCTATATCTCTTTTGATATTTAAATTGTTATTTGTACAGGCAATAACAGTGTTAGATGTAATGATTTAAATAAAAAAACATCTACCTCCAGTTATTAAAAACCAAAACATTTTATTAATATACAAGGGTTTCTTACTCGTATTTACCTATCCAAGATAAGAAAAAACATAAAAAGGTAAAATTTTCAAAAAATCGCAAAAAAATGTCGCAAATATGCGCAACTTTTTTTTTACAGCATAAAAGAAAAGATCGTTAATTTAGTTTTGTAGTGATATATAACATTATTAGGATCACGATGGGGATCACTCTTAAAAAGCTTTTCACTTTTTTTTTGACCAAAAATTTTACAAAAAAAAAACATTTTTTAATTTTGAACGAAGTTTTTTATCATTAAAAATTAAAAAAAATTAACATAAGTAGCTACTAATAATCCCTTTCACAGAAAAAAAAAAATCAATACAAAATCTTTATTCGTTTAGCCACCAAAAAATATATTGCAAACCTCTCAAAATCGTTTAAAGTCAATAAAAACGTATGCGATTTACTCAACTTTCCTGACTTTACCAGTGTCCTAAAACAACAAGTCTCAAGTCAACGCCTTGAAAATTCACTATACGATGCAAAATTTTTTTGTTTGTCGAGCTGCGTACTTAAATTTTTACATTTTTCAAAATTAATTTTTGGCCTAATGTCCGGATTGATTGGCAAAATACTCCTCTGTGCGACGCCACTTCCCACACATCGCATATCAATCAATGGATTTATTGAGAGAAAGGTGAGCATATAATTTTACGTTTTGGGCCAGTCGATTGGCCACCAAGATCGTGTGATATTACACCGTTAGACTTTTTCCTATGGAGATATGTAAAGTCTAAAGTTTATGCGGACAAACCCGCTTCGATTCAGGTCTTGTCATTCGCCAGTTTCCAGTCGAAATGCTCGAACGAGTCATCGAAAATTGGACTCAACGGATGGACCATCTGCGACGTAGCAACGGCCAACATTTGATAGACATAATCTTTAAAAAGTAAATGCCAAAGAATGTTCTTTCAAATGCAAATAAACATTCTTCATTAAATTTGAATTTTCTTTTTTTTTCTGAACCTAAAAATGGATCACCCCTTACGTATCAGAAAAAGTGATGTTGCCACCGCTGAGTATTGATTGAACTCGTGAGCATGCCTTAGTAGTCAACGTGCTAACCACTTGAGCTAGAGTACCCTCAACTTAGTGTGAATTAAATAAATTTATGTATTTTACATTGCATCACATTGACCTCAAATTGCTCCTTCAATTACCGCTCGGTGTTTCAAGGAAACCTTCCTTTTTTTATTTTTTTTTTGTTTGTCTCACTGTATTTTTGTTAATATTGAGCTTAAGAATGTTTTTATTTCGAGGAAAAGTATTGTTTGTATTCATTTGTTTGTTCGGAAAATATTTAAGCCAAATGAATTCTTCTGATGCAAAAAAAAAAAAATAAAAATAAAAATAAAAAATTTGCACAAACAAAAAAATGCAATAATAAAAAAGGGTAATCAACATTATTCAATCAAGCAGCAGGAGTTCACAAAATACTCCTACATTTAGTTCGAGATGCATTAGTATTGGTCTGTTGCCTTTATTCGCATCTGAACGCGGCCTTTCATTATTTATTTGTTTATTTGAATGTAAACTGCAAATGTAAATCGTATCTTCTGTGATGTTCTATAGTATTCTTTTTTCGATTTGTAGTTGTATTTTTTCCAGAGTGTTTTTTTTGCTGTTTTGTTGTTACTACTACAACTCATGATTGTTGTATATGTAGCATGGACTGGTGAGGCTTGCATTGGTATTTTGAATTGATTTTTCCCGTTTGATATCATTTTATGTGTTGCATCGAATGTATGAAATAAAAAGAAACCTACAAAAGTCAAAATTTGCCAATTCAATCAAAACTTGACATGAACACACAAACAAATAATAAACATCGCTTCAAATTGAATGAATCACATCAAAGTGTTGTTCAGTATATTGAAATCAATTAGATAGTGTGGCATTTTTTATTTTTTTCAATAAGCCGCAGTCTTTTATTACAAAAAAAAAAAAATAGTAAAAATTAGAAATTCAAATGAATAATGGTTTTAGTACTCTTTTCTCATTTGTATTTCATTTATTCTATTTTTTATTAACTAGACAAAGTGTCAATTTTATTTGTAGAGAAAATGTTAAAGTGATTTAATTGATTTTTCTGCTAAAATATTTGTAGTAAAAAAATCTTCATACATATATTGGTTTTAATGTACAAAAATATATGGAAACTGTGGTCAAATATTTGATTTTCATTCTTTTTGCTTTAAAACACAAATTGTTCAAATATTATTGCGTATCAGTGTATTTTTTAAGAAATATTTTTTTATTTAATTTTGTTAAGGGTTTTTATCGCATTAAGTTATTCGGTTTCGTGTTATTGCTTCAGTTGTACTAACTCTATCAACATTGATGATGATAGCGATTTTTTAAATATTTTATTTATTGGATCTTTACATATATTAAAATAGTAACTTATTTCCGTCTGTCTGTCTACTTTTCATTTGTGTTCGCATCACGTAAAAACTACTAAACGGATTTTAACAAAATTTTATGAGGAGGTACCTTAGCATCCTGATTCCAACATAGGATACTTTTCTTTTCTGCAGAAATATTTTATTTCCAAAAGAAAGTGGAGAAAATGCAGTGAAGTACGTAGTAATAAAGTAAATACACAAGCCATAGCTAAACTGAACTAACCGGCACTAAAAACATAAGGGACTTTGGTGTGGATTGCTTTGAAAGCAAAATCGAACAAAATATTGCAAGGTTGCTGACGAAATGGCGGGCACAACTAGTCTTTAATATATTTGTACTAATAATAAGTAACCATACCTTAAGTCTAAAAGAAGTAAAAAAATAATATGTATGGTGGCTGGACTTAACCAGTGCTATACAAAAAAACTTTATGTTTTTCTTTTGCTGTCATTATTCGTGGGTTAACCATCTGATGGTCGGCTAAGAGGAGAAGAAACTCTTCGTAGTTTAAAGCGAGATAAGTTCCTGCAATGACTAAACTCACTAAACCTGAAAAGATTGAGGAAGGCTACTATATGTAGACAGGCTCGAAAGGTATTCAAAGGCCAGTAAGGTGCTTTAACATAAAAGGAGTACCTTAAGCGGGATAACTGCGTTAGGTGTTGCGCAACTTTTTTTTTGAAATATACCATTTTCAGAAATAAGAGATGCCTTAAAGTATGCAGTACCTTTAAATTGGTAAAAAAAATCGGCGTACTTTAAATGCTTTTTAACCGACTTCAAAAAAATAAGGAGGTTATCAATTCGTCTGAATGTTGCTTTTTTTATGTTTGTGCCCGCAGAACTCAGTCATTTCCGAACCGATTTTAAAAATTTTTTCTTTATTAGAAAGGAAATGCTTACAGATTGATCGCATTTTAAAAGAAGTTCAGAATTTTGACAATTAAAGGGTGTCCCCATACAACATACGTGTTTTTTACGTGTATTATGAACCGTAAAGGACACCCTTTTAAAATATAAAAAAACTGCTTATTACTATAGCTGCCAATAACAGAAATTAATAAAAAAATAAACTTAAAAATTAAAGGGTGTCCCCATATGTGACGTCAATTTAAATATATGAACCATTTGAACCATTGTAGACAATCACTTGAAAATTGGACAGAATGTCCAATATTTATAATCAGAAATTAAATATTTATATTTAGAAGTTAAAGGGTGTCCCAATAGTTGATGTAATTTGATGTATATTGCAAATCTTTTGAACCGTAACAGAGAGACGGTTGAAATATTCAAAGAACCTGTATATCTAAGTCCTTTATAACATCAAGTATATAATTTAAATTTGGAAACTAGCCCTATCTTTTGAACCGTTATAGACAAGCACTTGAAAATTAGACAGAATCTCCACAACTATGTCCCGTATAATAACATTAATAAATATTTAAAATTTTAAAGGGTTTCCCAATATTTGATGTAAATTGATGCATATGGCCAAACTTTTGAGCCGTTTTAGACAGACATTAGAAATTTACAAAGAATCTGTCCTTTAAAATAAGTGTTTAATTTAAAATTGCACATTAAAGGGTGTCCCCTAGGTGATATTGTTTAAGCTATATGGCCATATCTTTTGAACCGTTACTTTTTATTACTGTGTCAGTAATAATAAGTGTAAAAAAATAAAGGGTGTCCCCATATCTGACGTAATTTGTCGTATATGGCTTTATCTGCTTAACCGTTACGGATAGACATTTGAATGTACAGAACGGATATTACTATGTCCGTTAGAGCAACAAGTATAAAAGTATTTGATTTGAGTACTATTTCTTACACATTACTTTCTTTTAAATTTTTAGTTCAGAATTGATGCACATATATTTGTTTTGTAGTCGGTTTTTTTTGGAAGAATTATTCTCCTCTTTCTCTTGATAATAAAATATTTTTGATGAAAAAAATTTCCTGTATTGGAATCAGGATACGAAGTTACCTTCTTACAAAATTTTGTTAAAATTCATAAAGTAGTTTTTATGTAAAGGACAGACAGACAGCCAGACAGGAAATGAGTTAATATTTTACTATATGTATAGATTAAAAACACAATGCACCGCGTAAACAAAGTTTATTAATACCAATACAAAAATAATGTTGGGCTCTAACAATTGGGAAGTTGGCTGAAGCAATAACAAATATTAGATGGTAAATATTAAAGTAAAAATATCAAACAACAAGGAAGGAGGCTTTAGGTGGTGGGAGATTTCGTTCTCATCAACTGACGATATATGATTGAATACAGTTTTTCTTTCCCTTATCTGATTTTGGTTGGCTAAATAAATATATAAATATTTACAAATAAACAACAACCAAAGTAGATAGATACGAAGAATGCTACGGACGTATGTATCGATCTAGGAAATGCATTACATTCTGCTAGTTAGTGTGTAAAATAAAATTCTTCCATTTTTTCTTCAGAATTAATCACCTAATTCGTAATAAAAATATTCTTTCAACTTAGAAAGAATAAAGCAAACTTCTGCCTGTCTCCAGAAATCTATCTGTATTTCAAATTTATAAAAAAAAATACCTTGCAAAATTCCACTAAATATGCAAAAAAAAATATTCTTCCAATGAAATGCAATTTTTAATTAATATTATCTACCAGCCAAAAATTTTGGGAATTTAAATACATTTAGTTAAAACTTTCAATTACTGTGTGCCTTTAACAACCTTCAAAACTAATATTGCATAGTGTTAGTTTTTGCAAAAACAATACATTTAACTAATTTAACCACTTTAATGTTGAAACCACTTGCCACAGTCTATAATAAAATAATTTTAAACTTTGTAAAACATACCCTAAAGCACACAATTTTTGTTTCCCCATCATATTGCTTAGATACCTCAGTCTGCCCTTTACTCTTCTTTAGGAATATTAGCTACCATTTTTAGCTTACTGACTTGTTAAATCAATTGACAGCTAATAAATATGTCAAAATGCATGTCATACGCACATAAACAATTTAATCTAATACTGGTATCTAGAAATAATAGGGGAGAGTTGTGGTACGTAAACCAAACAAATAATAAAATAAAAATCGACACAATATTTGAACTTTAACCGAGCTATAAAAAAAAATTTTAAAAAAATGACCCAAACAGTAACACAAACACATTTGTATAAAAGGCAGACTGGTACAAACATTAAAAAAAAAATCTATCTGAACTTAAGAAAACTCATGACCAAATAAGGGTTGAAAGTCTTAACCGACATAACATTATCTCTGCTTAATATTTGCCAATAAATACGAAAACATTTCTTGCTGATCCCCAATAGATTGAAAAGGAAAACAAGGGGTTCCTTGTTACATTTTACGTTTTTATGTTTGCTGTTGTTGTTTGTTGATATTGAGTGTAGATTATAACTGGCATAACTGTTTTTAACAGCAATTCGATTTTCGTCTAACTGGTAAACAGTTACTTATGCGAATATTAGCGTTAGTCTGCTACTTTTTTCTTTTTTTGTTGTAAAAGTATACAGTTAACCAGAGACGTAGAAGGCACTTATTTGCTTAAAAAAATATTATACGAAAGTTTTCGGAATAATGGCTCGATTAATTCCATAAACGTCTTTTGGCTTTCATGTAAAACCTGAATGCAAGTGCGAATGTAGAAAAAAACTGCTTACGATAGATGTAATTGGAGTTCCTTAGAAGGATACGACAACTTTAGGTATTATCTGACCAAAAGGAAGATCAACAAAAATAATGTAACGATGGCTGATAGTCAACTAAGGAACACATCACATGTTGGTGTTATGAATGTCTCAGTTTAACAGCTAATTAAAACGCTCTTTCAGCGATCTCTACCAGTTGACAGCCAGAAACCATAAAACAGGAGAGTATGTGATGAATCCGAATACGACCGGAACATGAGGCAAGAACGATGTCAAATAAATAAGACCCATAATTTAAGCGATGACAGTAACTGCAAATACTCTCTCATTTTAAGATCTTTTTTTCTGTGCTTAATATTCGTTCGTGGTTTTGTTTACAAAATCAATATAATTTTATGATAAAACTAGCTATACCCGCCAGGTCGTGGGCGTCCTGATAATATATTGCTGGATTTGCTTTGAAAGTATTCCACACCAATTGTAAGACTCTTACTTTTATAATGCTTCAGTTATGGTTTATGTATTTACTTTATATAAATGTAACCATCAATGAATAAAATTCTAAAATTTATAAAAAATTCTAAAAATTATTTTAAAGCTCTGTAAAAGGTGTTTAAAATATTTTAATAACATTGAAATTCCACAAAGTAAAAATCCAAATCAAATTCAAATTTTATTCAACTTTTAAAAATAAGAAGTTACGCACATGCTATTTTTAACCATATTTCAAATATCCCAGTTTTAAACTAAAAATTTCAGTACCTTTAAACCGGAAATTGCATACTTTCACTGCTTTTTCTCCACTTTCTCTTGGAAATGTGAAATTTTTTCGGAGAAAAGTATCCTATATTGGAATTAGGATGCTTAGGTACCCCCTCACGAAATTTAGTTTAAATCGATCCAGTAGTTTTTACATGATGCGAACACAAATGAAAAGCAGACAGACAGATAGACAGACGGAAATGAGTTACTATTTTATTATATGTGTGGATCATCCGTTTCATACAATCTTTAGGGAAATCAGTGTGATTGTCACTCTATTTTTTCTACCCAGAGCCGTTCGACATCTGCTAATTAAATTTGGTTGGCTTATTGTTGCATATTGAGTAGATAATTTGAGGTTTTGTCGAAAGTAAAAAAAAAAAAAAACAGACAGTATAGTAAAAATTTGCAGTCTAAGCTGAGGTTAGATTTTCTGCCTATAAGCCAGTTCAGTCGGACTGCTTTTAACTTCATTTGTGTTAATTTTTATTCTATGTGGCACTTCCAAGTTAGACGTCGATCAAAATGTATACCGAGGTATTTTACTTCTAGGCGAATAGATGTGCATGAGATTTTTCGCAGTGTGAACGTTATATGAGTACATTTCTGTGCATTCATCTTTATTCTCCATTTCCTTAAAAAAATTTCTAAACTGAATATATAGTCTTGTAAATATGAGAATTAATTTTAATTAATACCTAAAAAATCTGTGCCGTCGGCATGTGTCGATGTGTGGAGCAGGTTGCTAGTTGGCATATTCGAAGTATACAACAAGAGAAAATGGCTTCAAATATGCCACCTTGAGGAACTACGGCTTTAATTGGCTGACTTGAATTTGTGACGTGTTTTGAATTATTTGGGACCAACCATAATTTTAAAATAAAAGTTAATTAAACGAAATTACTTATGAATTTTTGGAAATATTTCAGTACTGACGTTTAATACTAACTTTAACTGGATTTCTTATTAGAACTGAAGAAGTTACAATGAAACAGAAAATGCTTTGCATTGCGTCAGTGCTTAATAAATTTACGTCTACTATAGTTAAAATGTATCCATGTAATTTACTACGCCCCTTAAAATAAGTTACATTTAATAATTTAGTAACTTACTAATAGAGTTTGTTTTCAATTTTGATAACTTATGTACATTCATGTAGACGAAAGCAAAGGCGCTTACGTTTATACACAAATACAAATCTCATTTATTTTAGACGATAACATACTTATGTCTTTCTTAACATTGTTTTCTATTTTCTTTTTTTTAAATTTTCTTCATTTCCAACTAATGTTTCTTACCAATTTTTGTGCGTTAATATGCTCACACATAATAACACATTTTCACACATACACACACACGCGCGCTAAAATAATACTTGCTGAATTGCGCTTTTATTTTCTAAACAAGGATGTGTGTGTGTGTGTGTGTGTGTGTGCGGCTGTAGTAAATAAATATTTATTTGTGCAAATATTTGTAAGAAACCGTTAGTCAGTTTGTTTATATGTTTGCTACCATGATCCCTTAGGGATTTGATATGTTTTATTTGTTAAGTTCATAAATGTCTTTCAAATCATAAATGTTTCAATTTCAAGTCAAAAATCGATTACGAACTCATATAAAATTTATTGGTCTTAAATAAATATGACATTGAACTGTTGTGTAAATAGCAAAAAAAAAAAAAAATCAACACTCAACACATGCACAGAATGGGTACACTACTGCTGAACGTTAAAGTGTGTTGGTTAAGGGGTTGTGTGGTTTTCTTATCTCTATAGTGGGTTGTGTAATTTTTTTTTTTAAATCTCAAGTAAGTAAATAAACGGTTGGTGAATCGATCCCTAAAATGGAAGTTTTGCAAGGAATGCAGAGTTTGGGTATGCGAAAGTAATTGATCCTCATAGCAAATACTAGTGGCTGTCAAAATTCGATCGAAATTCACGACGTTATTGAGAATATAATCGATTTCATTGGTTTTAAATATTTGGATATCACCGTTTTAGTTACTTCTGAGTTAGAGTTTTAACAAATTTGTTAATGATATTCATAAATTTAAATTCAATAACAAAAGTTACATAATATATGTACACGCGCACAAAGAAAGACCTAAGGGTAACTTTGTCAAAGCTTTTGCACATCCTGTAGTGACAGTCAGTACCCCCGTGGGGAATTTGTATTTTGTGTCTTGCAAGAGTTCGGTGGCAATGCAAGAAATATTTAAAAACATTATGCATTACAAAAGTAAATGTTTAGAAAATTTGCACCTCCCAGCAAAAAATTTAAAAAATAGTAATCGAGTGTGGAATTAAGCATTTTTGGTGGAAGTACTTCCTAACTGGATTACCAATTTAATGATTTTAATAAGGTGTGACAATAATATAACCAGTTCATCAGAACTGATTGCGTAATGTACATTACACAATAAAATGTAATGCAAATACTTTTTTCTAGGTTATAAACATGGTTAAGAAGAAATATGTTTAAAAGTAAAAAAGCTGTAGTTTTAAACAAAATTTTGAACGCTTAACGGATAGTTCTTTCATACTTCTGCAAAGATCAAATATTTGGAAGACTGAATGAGCTCTAATCTGCCCTCAACCAAAACAAAAACTATTTATCTATACATACAATAAAAAAACTAGTAACTCACTTCCGTCTGTCTGTCTCCCTGTCTGCTTTTCTTTGAGTTGGCATCACGTAAAAACTACTGGAAGGATTTTAACAAACTTTTGTGAGGAGGTACTTTAGCATCTTGATTCCAATATAGAATAGTTTTTTTCCTCAAAAATATTTAATTTTTAAGAGAAAGTTGAAAATAAGCAGTGAAAGTACTCTATTTCGGTTTAAAGGTACTGAAATTTTCGCCTTAAAACTGGGATACTTTATCCACGGTTGGGCACCTTCTGTTTTTGAAAGTGGGATATTTTAAACAAAATTGTGCATTAGATGGCGCAAATTGAATGAAATTTTTATTTTTACTTTGTGGAATTACATTGTTATCAAAACTTTACAATAATTTCTAGAATTTTACAATTTTTTACAAATTTCAGAATCTTATCCTTTATATAAAGTCAATGCATAAAATATAACTGAAGCACTATAAAACTAAGAGTCTTACAATTGGTGTGAAATACTTTCAAAGCAAAATCGAGCAAAATATTGTCAGGACGCCCACAACTTGGCGGGCACAGCTAGTAGTACATAAAACTTTTGCCAATAAGCTGCTGATTCATACAGATGTCTAAATAAATAACACAACCACACAAACACAAACATTTTTGCTTATTTTGCATATTCCTTATGACACTGAGAAAAACCAATGAACTTTAGTTAAACAAAAAATCCAAATATTTGTTTACAACCTTCACTTTTTCAGTAAGTATTTTTGGATAAATATAAATGCATTACTTACCGTATGTTTGTATGTGTATTTGTGTGCATGTGTGGCTTAATATTTGTATTAAATATTGTTTTTTATTTCAGTCCTGCTAATATATATATTTCAAGAGCTGATTTATTGACCTTCATCCAAATAAAATGTTAAGAGTAATATTTTTTTGGTTCGTACTTTATTCCTTTTTTGTTTTCATTTAAATTAATATCTACGACCTTTCAACAGCGTATTAAAGTGCTAGTGTTACGAGCGTATTTTTTTTTGCTATAGATTTATCTATACATATCTATACATATAATAAAATAGTAACTTGTAATGTCTTTCTTTTTTGTGTTCGCATCACGTAAAAGCTACTCGATGGATTTTACCAACATTTTGTAAGGAGGTACTTTAGTTACCTGTTTCCATTATAGGATCCAGTTTTCCGCAAAAATATCTTATTTCCAAGAGATAATTAAGAGCAAAAGCAGTGAAAGTACAGCGATTTTTTTACCGATTTAAAGGTACTGCATACTTTAAGGCATATTTTATTTTTGAAAGTAGTATATTTTAAGCAATATGGCGCTGTTCTCACTCATTTTTTGTCTGTCTTCTAAAGAGCTTTGTAATAATTTTAAAAATTTTATATTTATTTTAGAATTCTATCCAGGGATGGCTACCTTTATATAAAGCAAATACGTAATAGTCTTAAAATTTGGTGTGGATTACTTCCAAAACAAAATCGAACAAAATATTGTCAGAACGCACACAACGTGTATGGACACAGCTAGTTATATATATATTTTAAATTGCCTTTGTTAACAAAACAACTTTGTATTATCTATTTATATGCATTAAATATTTGTGATTTCTATCTTTATTTATGTATTTTAATAATAATAAACAAACATATGTGCTTTTTTCGCCCATTTTATTTTAGTTTTTAGCTTTTTCTACCTCAATTGGCAACAAAAACAGTTGTTAAACAATTCATTTCAATTATAAATGCACAGTGGAAGTTATAACTTTTAGAACTGAAATATTGTAAATGGTTTTCAATTACTGATGGAGGTACCTTGGCATCCTGATTCCAATATAGGATGCTTTTTCCGCAAAAATATCTCATTTCCAAGAAAAAGTATCGAAAAAGCAGTGAAAGTACGCAATTCTGGTTTAAAGGTACTAAAATGTTTGGTTTAAAACTTGGAAATTTTAAACAAAACTGCGCAACGGATGGTGCCAATTGAATAAAATTTGCATTTTTACTTTGTGGAATTACATTGTTTAAAACACCTCTTACAGAGCGTTACAATAATTTTTGGAATTTTTTTTTTAAATTTTTGAATTTTATCCAGGGATGGGTACCTTTATATAAAGTAAATAAATAAATCATAACTGAATCACTATAAAAGTAAATCTTACAATTGGTGTGGAATACTTTCAAAGTAAAATCGAGCAAAATATTGTCAGGACGGCCACGTTGTGGCAGGCACAGCTAGGCTGCGAAAGGTTAGAAGTGTTATAAAGAAACTCATTTATATAACTAAGAAGTTAAGAGAAAGAGCGAATCCTTATTTGAACATGACATACTCTATTGAAAGACATGGAAATACGTAGAGCCACCATCTAATTTCACCAAAAACTTGTATGGAATAATTTTTGCTGCAAGGAAGCTAAACATGATTGACTAATTGAATTTTAATTTTTTTATAGTTCTTACTGTAGCTTCGTTTAAACCGAACATTTTGCTAAAAAATGTTGAGCCTTCTCCATTTCGAAGGCATTCTAAAATTTCAATTTTGTTTTCTAAACAAATGGCTTTACGTTGTAGTTTTTTATTTGTAGTTTTCGTCGTCTTCTTGTAGAGATGCATTGATAGTTCGCAAAATATTAACACATTTCATTTGCTCTAACAATTAAAAATGCTTTTATGCACAAAAAGGGAATTCCTCTAAATTTTTGATATAAAAATATTTCGCAAAACTTAAATTTTACAAATAAAATCTAAGCCCAAGTGATTTTGAATCGTGCTAAATGGAATAAAAACGTGTAAAAAAATTATTTTTTTTTATTTTTAAACTGTGCTAAATCAAAACCGTGTAAAAAAAACATTTAAAAACAGAATTGGGTGTACTCGTATATAGAGATAGCCAATATACCCACAGGGTGCCCACTGGTAATATTTTGTAAACATTTTTTGCCTTAGTCGGACCATTTTACGCAATGTAGATTGCAGGAAGTTTCTAATAATTTACAGAAAAAAATACAAACAATTTAAAAATATTTTTTTTTTAAATTTATCAAAAAAATTAAAAATATTTAGAAATAATTTAAAAAAATTTTTAAAAAATATTTTTACAAAAAAGTTTTTACAAAAAAATTCTCCAAGATATTTACAAAAAATTACATACGAGTATAACACAATAACTAGCATTACTATGGTGAAGGGTATATAAGATTCGGCATGACGGAATATAGCACTCTTGCTTGTTTTAATATAGATGTCAGGAGTATCAAGAACAATTTAAAGTTGCACAATCATAGAAACTCTAAATGAAATTGTTTGGTTAATTTGATTGTGAATAAGGGGGCTGCAAGCAAAATGATTCTATGAAAAATCGCTCAAAGCAAAAATGAAAAATAACCCAAGAAATCCGCATACAGAATTGGGTGCTTTTCGTCGTTTTTGGAAATTTTTTAACTGGAAAATTATTCCAAATGTTTTAATAAATTATCACCATATTTGTGCGATTTTGTGCTATCAATAAATTCTTTAATATGAGTGTAAAAACAACGTTTTATGTCCCAAAAACTATCTATGTAGTTACTTAGTTTACCTTAAATTGTAGAATGGTTAATATTAAAGATTTATTAGAATTAAAAATATAAATAAATTATTTATTTAGGCTAAAAGAGATAAAGAAAAATTAGACACCAGCAGAGCAGAATGCATTTTCTAGACAGCCACGTCCGTCATTAGTACTCTTCGTATCTATCTACCTGTTAGTTTCAATTGTTATTAATTTTCTATTTAAACAAACTTATCAAAGAAATAGAATATGACAAATTTTTAATTTTACATTATATTTCATAGGAGAATAAAAATTCATATAATTAAAGTATTCCACACCAATTAAAAGCCTATCCCACTTGTAAGGTTAAGGTGGTTGGTAGCTATGCCGATAACCTGAATGGCTAGTTAGTAGTTAAAGAAGACTTTTCGTTAACAGCTCCCATAATCCACGGTGGAACAGCATACGCGAGGAATTCACCCCTCGCAAAGGGTAGACTGGTTAGTCTATAAAGATACACCTGCGGCTATGGAGGTAAATGTGGATCAATTGGACGCACATGGCCCTGTGGACATAGGTAAATCCTTTTCGGAAACAGGCATCTCAAAACGTTCCCTCAACGTCGAGTTGGAGTCTCTACAGCTCATGCCTAAAAGTGTGAGGCAGAGGAGGAGACGGGGAAAGGAAAGAGGCTGGGACGGCAGCGCATATTGTGTGTGAGTGTCCAGCACTGGCTGGCATAAGACTCAGGACCACTGGTAGAAGCCTGTTGAATGTGGATGCCATGGGGGACCTGAGCCTTGAACAAATGGTAGCAATAACTAGAGACTGCGTGATAAGAAAGAAGGCTGGCAGTTACCAGTCGACAGTATGAAATCACTAAAGTCAAGATTAAAGGCTGGTTGTAGCACGTGACTCAATGTAAGTAGGTTGGCGTTAATTACATTTCGGTTGTCTGTAATCACAGAGGACGGAAGGGGTACGAAAAGGGACTAGGAAAGAAAAAGTTCTCTCGCATGGGTTGGATTGAAGTACACTCTCAACTAAAGTAGCAAGATTTTCAACAGTTCTTACTTTTTTGTGTGATTGTTCACTAACACAATGGAATAGGTTGATTAAAATTAATAAATGATACAATAACATATTCAAGACTTTTATGGAACTGTGTGCTATTAAAGATTAATGTTTTAGTTAGTTAAACAATTATTGGTTTTATTTAATTTAATAAGGAATATACAGTGATCGTTTAACAAAATAAGTTTCACTGATTTGATTTCAAAATATTTTGAAAACCACTGTAATTATTGTACAATTGCAATAATATTCCCAATTACATTTATGTTTGTACATACTAGTGTGTTAACAACATCAGTAAAACTTATTTATAGTTATCAATTTGAATTTACACATTCGTTTATTTATTGATTTATTTATTAAGTGAAAATTGTTTTTATTTATGAAATGTCATGTTAACATGTCATGTCAACTGTGTTCAAATTATACTTGTTGTCTTGACTTTTATTTTTTAAATAGATTGAATGGTTTTTGTTGATTTGTTAGTTTTATTTATTGTTATAAATTTTTGTTTAATAAGTAAATATTTTTATATGACTTTTGTGTGACATATGCAACAATTCTTATTGTTGGACACATCATATATTTGAGTATTAATACATCTATAAATTCAAATGCGTACATATATAGAAATAAAAAAAATATCTCTTGAGCCGTTATAGGTAAATATATACATATATATCTATGTACTTTAGATGTATTACTAAAAGCGCTACAAGAACCAATAATAAATCAGTCATGTGCGAGTCAGACTCACACACGTAGGGTTCCGTACTCTATGTTCAGTACAGCTTTAAAAATACAAGTTGTTGTTTGTTTTAATGTCTTATGGGGCACCCTTTAATTTTTAATTATGTTTTATACTAGAGCATAGTACTAAATACCCTGTGTAAATATCAAGTGTCTGTCTATAATATTTAGAAGAGAAGGTAAAATTTCTTAAATTCGCGACATCTAGGGAACTTCCTTTTATTTTATTAAATTTATTTTCGTTTGGTGTTGTTACGGTAGATATTGCAAAAGATATTCGGAGTAAATTTAAAGTGTCAGCCTATTACTGTTCAAATATAAAGACTTTTTATGAAAATATCAGGTGCTATATAAATGCAGATCACTTCACTGTCGTTGTACTCTTTATTTTTTTCTATTTTTGATAGAGGCCTTTTGTGAAAATTTCGAGAGTCTACCTATTATGGTTCAAATTGTATGCGATATAAATGCAAATCACGTCACTGTCGGAAAACCCTTTAATTTTTAGGTTTAATTTTGTATGCTTGTTTATAAAGCGAACATAGTTTTAAATACTGTCTGCAAATTTTAAGTGATTGCCTCCTACAGCTTAACAAATAAAAAAAATAAACGCAAATAATACGTCATTTTCGGACATATTATTTGCTGTTGCTATAGCGGCCACAGTTATACACATTCTGTGAAAAATTCAAGAGTCTACCTTTTATGGTTCAAAACTTAGGCCATATACATGCAAATAACGTCACTATCGGAACACCCTTTAATTTTTTGGTTTCTCTTTTTATACTTGTTTATATAGCGAATTAAGTTTTAATTACTGTTTGTAAGTTTTAGGTGTATGGCTCCTACAGTTCAAGAAATAAATACATATATGTGAATAACACGTCTCTATGGGAACACCCTCTCATTTGTAGTATTTTTTGTTATAGCGGCAACAGTTATACATCTTCTGTGAAAATTTCAAGTTTACCTGTTACGGTTCCAGAGATAAAAGGCGTTGACAGACGGATGGGGAGACGGACCGACACACGGACAGACATTATAGCAAAAACAATAGGGTTACGTTTTTACCCTTTTGGTACTGAACCCTTATAAAACTAAAATAATGTTAAAACTGAAATTAATAAAATTAAAATTAAGAAATCGAAAAACACTTGAATATTTATATTGTTTAGGCAGACAGATTAGTTGCATTTATTTAGGGTGATAAGCACCCTAAATATTAGTGTCAATTAACCTCGATCAGTTCTAATAATTCACACACATCCGTATTATGTCGTGTCCATATCCCTATTTTATTTGATTTATACGTTATTAAACATCAAGGATAAGAAACTAAAACAGTAGTGATGGAAAAATCCGTAGCTATGCCGGGCGTGTCTGCACACCTTTTTTGAGTATCGTTCCCGCAAACACTTTATTTTAACCAATGCTGAACTGAGTTTCGGAACTAAATATGAGTACCAACATATTACTGTGTATAGTCGAGCATAAAACTGGTTGGAACAGTGGGCACCGTACGCATAGTACCGAAATGATCACTCACTGTTCAATCATGTATGAGTATCAACGTTTGAGTTTTTTGCTTCTTTTCATTCATGTGTGATAGACTAGAAAACATTTGGTGTTTGTTCATTTATGAGTGAGAGGTTCTATTTTTTTCTTTTCTATACACCTATGAAAAGGTGGCTTATGACTCCAAAAAAATGTTTCCACATTTTTTTTGGTTTCGATAGTTTTTGAGACGCTCTTTCACGTGGTGTCCTTACTTGCCTAGAAGTGTACTAAAAATGTAGAGAAAGATTTGGGTATTTTTTTTGGGATAAAATCCCCAAAAACCTGACAACGCTCGGTCAGAAACTGTGCTTGGCATTGAAAAAAATATCGCGCTTTATATACACACACGAACTTATCTCATTTATACTCTTTTGCATTTTTTGGTTGCCTTTTGGGCATGACTGTTCATAATGCAAAAGAAAAACTACTAAGAAACTGACGAAATGCATTTATTATCTTTAACAGCTAATTTTTCGAAATTTTGTTTTTGAGTCATAAGCTACCTTTTCATAGACCGGGTCACATATATGCAAGGGCTCATACAGGAGAATTTACAATTTTGTTAGTTTTTCTTTAATGAAAACATTGTAGAAAAGTGCTCGCATTAAGCATTCGCATAAATTAATGGATGTGTGTATGTAAATGCAGATATTTTGTAATGTGCAACTTCCGGCGTATGCAGTAACAAGGTGTTTTGTTTGTTCATTTAAACACCTCCCTTTAAATATTTAAAAACAACAAATCCTAATTGCCAAGATTACTGTTGTTTGAGATTTTTTACGAAGAAGCTTGAAAACTTTAAAATAATTATTTGCAAAAGTTTAATTTTAAAACATTGTATATGTTTTCGTATTGTTAATAAAGCCAGTAGTATCTAATATTAAAAAAGTTTTATTTGTTTCTTTTACTTCAAAGAATAAAAATAACATTCCTTTTCCCTTAGTGATTATGGAAATTTCCATTCAAGCATTTACTTTTATTTTTTGCTGTTTTCCTTAGAAAATCATTACAGTAAATTTCCGGTTTTTAATTAATCGCATCCATGTCACTCATTTAGCTTTTCTTTTTTAATATTATTTTACTCTTCGCAAGAATTTCTCAGTTTGCTCACTTGCTTTTAATCGACATGTAATTAAAGACTCATTAAGTCAGTACATTGTCATCTTCTGACACATTCAAGTGCAATGTTTATCTAGAGGAATTTTAAAATTGTAATAAAAAATTTCCTTCAGCAATTTCTTTTCTTTACTTTACTTTTTTTTCTTCACTTCACTTTACTTTTGTTTTATTTGAATTTATGCTGAAATTAAAATACCGAGCGAAAATGAAATGAAGTGAAATTTAATAATAAATGATTGACGTTTAGAATGTTTAGAGAAAATCATTCTTTTGGTATTTTATTCAAATGGGGTTTTGCAAATTTTAAATTAATTAATGGAAATATATTTTTAAAATGATTATTAAAAGGGTTTAGTACCAAAGCATTGATTGCTTTTTAATTCGAGAAAGGGCTAAGTAAAGTGATTCAAAAATTATTACTTTAAATTTTGAAAATTTGAAATTTTTATTAGTATTTTTAATATATTTTATTCAAATATGTTATGCAGCGTTTTTTTTTTAATTTTCTAGTTGTTTTATTAGTTTACTAGCTGTGCTCGCCTCGTCGTGAGCATATTTTGTTGGATTTTGCTTTAAAAGTATTCCACACCGATTGTAAGACTTACTTTTATAGTGATTCAGTTTTAAAGGTAACCATCCCTGGAAAAAATTCTACAATTTATAAACAAATTCTAAGAATTATTGCAAAGCTCTGTAAAAGGTGTTAAAAATATTTTAACAACGTTGTAATTCCATAAAGGAAAAATACAAATTTTATTCAATTGGCGCCTAATGTAACGCAATAGTATTTAAAATATTACGGTTTTAAACCGAAAATTTTAGTACCTTTAAACCGGAAATTGATTTTTTTCACTGCCTTTTCCCCACTTTCTCTTGGAAATGAGATATTCTTGCGGAAAAAAAGTATCCTTTATTAGGATGCTAAGGTACCTCCTCACAAAATTTTGTTAAAATCCACCCAGTAGTTTTTACGTGATGCGAACGCAAAATAAAATCAGACAGACAGATAGACAGACAGACGGAAATGAGTTACTATTTTATTATATGTATATAGATAAACTTAAGTCATATTCATTACCTCATAGGTAGAATATGACAACATAATTCAAATTGCGGCATATGACACATTTGCAATCCTACGAAAAATTGAAGACAATTGTTCCAATCATCCTTATCAAAAGCGGACACATCATGTAATTGATGTAGAACTATTAAAAAATAGAGAAATTACCTAGACATTAAATATTAATGTAGTTGTAACTGTTAGTGCACAAGTACGTTAAGGTTACGGTCGAGTACCTTCTAAGTATGTAGTATAATTTCCAGTACTCCCCCAACTAGGCCATGGCCATTCATAGCCAAACGTGTTAACGGAATGTAAAATATTAACATTCCTTTTCATTTTCTTTGTTTTTTCGTTTTTTTTTCAAATGGAAGCTAATTTTAAATAGATTTTTAAGAAACTGTTCAAAACGACGAATGAGAAAAGTTTTTTTGTCTGAACAACTCTCAGCTTGAATTGGTTTAATTTTATTTCTTGTTCGGACAAAGTATAATTGTGGATTTTGTTAACGTTATTGAAAAATGGAGTTTAATGAAAAGATTGCCTTTAAGCTTGTTGTAGAAATGAAAGAACCTGGAAAAGAGTGAATGTAAGATATGAGCAATAGCAGTAAGATATGAGCAATAATATAAGTAAAGCAAAGCATTTGGAAGGTATTACCTAATACATATCGGGAATCAATATTTGAAAGTAGTTTTTCCTTTCTTCTTTAATATTGCTTTTCCTACATTCCTTCTACTTTTTTAGCCTTATTATGTACATATATGAATAAATATTGACAAAAGCATTCGTTAAACTAATATAAAATTTGTATATTGTTTCACAGGAAAAAAAGACAAAATATTATAAATTGCTGCATATTAAATTATTATGAATTGTTAGATTAGTTTGCATTTTATATGGCAGCTTTGTTTTTCCGCACAAATTTTCAAAATGGGTGAATCGCCCTTGAGAAAACTCTCAGTAAAAAAAATGTTGTCCGGACAAATATTTTGTTCGAAAAAAATAATTATGTTAAAAATTCTATGTTTATTCGCTGTTTATTATCGTCCATTCGTGTGCAATAAACACACATGAATTCAATGAAATATTGATACGAGTTTCTTATGAGCTTCGTTTTTTTGTAAAAAAATACAATAAACACTAGGAAGAAAAGTTTGGCCAACCTTTAACGCGAAAACGCACGCTATTCTCAAGTAAAAAATGTTCCCATCCAACCTCTTTTTTGCTACACTAAACGTGTTAACACGATAAATATTTTTTAATTTTAATGGGATGTGCCACACTCAGTATTCTTATCCAGTCTCTATTTTGATAGACTATGCACATTAGTATGAGGGTTACTTGTACAAAGTTTCAAGACTATACCTAATGTAGTTCTCTAGGTACGCGATATTAATTTTGCACTTTGTATACACTAAAAATATTATGTAAGTTAAAATAACTGAAAATGCAATTTAAAATAAATGAAAACTCAGTTAAAACCTGGTATACTCATTATTCATTTAAATCAAATGAAATGTTTTTTTAATTTTAAATACTCAAAAATTAACTGATAAAATCCATAAAAACAAATGTTTTTTGCTTTTATATTAACAACATAAAAACTAACTGAATATTCAGTAAAAAGTAAAATATTTCCGTTGATTTTGATTTTTTAACTGTAATAAAACTAAACTTAAAATTAAGTAAAAATAAACGATTCTTCCGTTGTTTCTGTTTTTTAACTTCAAAAAAAAAAAAAAAAATTAACTTCAAATTTCGTAAAAATAAACGATATATCCTTTATTTTTACTACTTTTTATTTTACATAAAAATATATTAATACAAATTTCTTAATCTTAAGACTATAATTTTTTAACAAAGATACGTAAGTAAATATAATGTAATTATGTATATATGTATGTACAAATATTTAGGGTAAAATATATTTTTACCAGCATTCATCATCAACTTAAGAACCGAAAACCAAAATCAAGAGGTTAACTAAAAAGAAGAAATTATAAAAAAATATATAACAAATAATCAAAAAATTTATGAATTGTTAACCACTTACCTTTCTCTTAAAATACCGAACCGAATTGTAAGGATTTACATATACCAAAAGGGAATAATGAAGAAGGTATAATTAAAAATACAATGCAGTTTCAAAAGATCCTAGCTATCACTGAAAAACAGTTTTGCATAAATAAACATCTTAACAATGTTTTGTAACTAGTAAACAAGAGTCCGAAGTTCTGCCTCCAGGTACGAAAAAATTACATGACGTTATTTTAAGTATATCTTTTAGTACTATAGCCTCTAATACAGGACTATTCCAAAAGGCATAAGAATGGAATCTAGTCGAAAATTGTTGTACTTGACTTGTCACTGATATTAAAGCAAGTGTTTTTGATGAATCATGTGGAAAATAATCAGAAGAACGTCAGATTCAAAACGTTCCAAATTCTGTGACCGACATTACGAAAATGTTTACGATAATGGCAGAAGAAAAAAATTTCATATTAATGGTATTCTAAGAAAAAACTATTAATATGGGTAATACATTTAAAGTGTCATAAACGGCAAAAGTCATTATAGAAGAGACAAAAAACTGCCACAGGGAATGCAGAGTCCCTGCTACCAACCATACTTTGGGTTTCAGACTTTGCAATTTTGTACCGCTATTACATATTGAAAAAAATATTTTTTCGTTCCCCCTAATGTGTATACGTTACTATTTATTTGTCATCAAGCAACTTTAAGTATATGGACCCAAGCTATGATGCAAAAACAAGAGTTCAAACAGTTGCCAAGAATGATAAAAACAAAATTATAGGTAGTTTTCCCACCATAAGTGTTGCCAAGCCTCAATAAAATTGGCAACCATACACTTAAAATCACAATTAGACTGGAAGATTGGCTTAATTTTGTTTCTATTATTTTTGACATGGCTATTATCCTATGGTACTTGAATTACTTACCAAATAATATGGTACAGCGGTCTGGGGCACTAAATAATTATTTTACACATTTTTATCTAATATGATTTTTTCAAACAAATATTGTTATATTGATTTTTTTATAAAACTGTCAAATAGTTTTAGCATACATACATAAATGAAAATATTAATTGTAACGGAAAATCAGTATTTATATTCAGCTTTTTTAGAAATGAATGTTGGCATCAGTAGAAAAATCAAATGCTTTGAATTTTAAATGTTTATTCAGTTAAAAATAACTGTATGGAATACTTTTTAAATAAACTACAATCAGTTACTGTAAAAATATTCTGAGTGTAGGAGGTACCACACCCTCCAATAAATTTCAGTCTGGGTTTCTCTATAATGTATCTTAATATGGGTGTTACTGGGCGGTACTACGCTCACTGTCTCAATTCATCCTATGTTTTTCTAGAGTAAACACATGGGCATGGGGTTTACTTGTACCCACTTTGAAGAACATACCTACTATAAAAAAATAATAATTTTTCACTTTGTATGGTAGGTACCATGCCCACTGTCCCAATTCATTCTGTATTTTGGCAGACTATGCGCCTTAGCACAAAAGCTACTCCTGCAAAGTTTCAAGGCGTTATCTATTGCAGTTCGCCAGGAACACGATAATAATTTTTCACTTTGTATGGGCGGTACCACGCCAACTACTCCGGCTATAACTCATGAACCAATACACATACAGAGTCTGTTTATACATAAAAACCTTGGTACTGACGCCACCTTTCATATAAACTTTGCAGAAACAAAATCAGTTCACGCATTCCAGAGAACATCAATTACTAACACAATGCAACTTATTTTTATTTTATTACAAGGTACAGTATCACATCATCTTTAGATGGTTTAAACACTTTTAGCGTCTTACGACTGGATATATTCGAATCAGAATATTTATGTCGCCTTAAGCAATCTGTTTCAATAATCTCCGTGTATGTAAATATAATTTGATTTGTTTTAAAATATTTTTTTAAAATACTTATTCAATTATATTCCACAAACTAAATATTCAGTACTCTTCAAAAACCATTATGGCAATTTTTAATACTCAAGCAACTAAAATTTACTTAATGCAACAATTTATGCAATCAATAAATAAACTCTTGCCAATGACAATCATGCAACAGATGCAGTTTATGTGGCAATAGAACTTTCATTTTACTTTCTTTACTCTCTGGTTAACCACAAGACAAACACCATTGCACATATCGACATAGGCACAACAAACTATCTGCTGGAAAATGCAAAGGACAACAAAATCTAAAAACATTATTGAATCAATTTTAAGAAGCCTAAAACCAAAACAAGATTGTAACTAAAAGCTGTTTAAGGAAAACTGTTGCAGTTTCATTAAAACAAAATTTAAATATTTTACCAACCAACCAACAGACAGACAACACACTTCAAAACAACTTGCATCAGATTAGGCAGAGAAAGAATCAGAGTTGAGAAATGCTGCAGACTGTAGACGAAGGGAAACGTTACAACCCATTCAATAAAAATTTATACAAGAATATATAAAATTGTGCTTCGGAATGGTATTGTAAGCTGAAATTATGCCTCAGGCAAACTTTATCTTTTGCATGTAGTCTGCAACATATGTGGCACTATTAGAACGAACTGAAAACATTATATTATTGTTATTTTGTTTAGATTTTGCGGCTTTTGTGATGACACAAGAACTTTGTATTTGTTTTGAGTTTTGTGTAAGAAAATAAAAAAAAATTCAACACACAGGTGCTGTGTTTTTTTTTTTCTAAGAAAAAGTTTTATGGTCAAACACATATGTTTAAATAGATTTTGTGTTCTGCAAAATATTCAAATGTAATTGCAATGTATTTGAACTTAAAAAGTTTCCATAAATGTTTTTATTATAAATTGTAGCACTAATAGGTTTAAGATTTTTTAAAAGTATTTTCTCTCAACAATTACTTAAGAAAGGAAAAGTGCTATAAATAGCTTACAAAAAGATATTTTGGAATATACCAGCGTGTTTCTTTCTCAAGGCAAAACTTTTCTAAGCTTTGAAAAAGTATAAGTCTTTTTAAAAACATAGAAAATACATGTTTAGATTTTAGCACGATTTTCTTACTTTTTAAATCACTCCTCCTCAAAATAAAATTTCGGCAGGTCTTCATAAAAGGGGTTTATTGCAGAAGGAAATCCTCAATTAACTTAAATCATTAACCACAGATATTTTTTTATGTTTAGAAACATTAAAAGGCTACTTGGACTTAGTTCTTGATAACATATTGACTAAGGTAGTAGGTCGTAATTATGACCGTTTATGTTTGTCATAGAGAATTTTTAAAATAAAATATTACTTTTCCGGACACTTGATGACGCTTGTTGCTTGCAAATGACGCAATACAGATGATGGGATATTGCTATCTCCATTCATCGGTTTTCTCTTCCTAAGTAGTCAATACCAGGCTCAATGTGGGATTTATAGCAGGAATACCGAAGTAGAACATATATTTTATAGGAGCCTTTTTGACTTCCATTGTTCCTCAATGATTTTTGGAACCCGATTGTTAATTCACTACTACCAATTTCATAGAAAGAATTCCAAGTAACTAAGAAATAAAAAAAAATACCTTCTCCTGTAAAATTTATCTTTTGTTGGTTAGGTTATATTGGTGGTTAGGACACGATATATGTATGTAAGATTTTAATATAATTGAGATCCCCATGTTCAATTATATGTATTTTAATTACAATTAGTATCACACTTAATATGTATTTGGATTTTTCCAATTACACATTATTAGTAATTCTATTTAAATGAAAGTAACCAAATGTTGTTCAGAATTATTTAAAATTAAATGTTTCTCCTTACTTTTTAACCGACCGCAGAACTCAGCTATTTCTGAACCGGTTTTAAAATTTTTCTTTATATGAAAGGTTATGATTTCAGTTTGGTCCCGTTTTAAAAGCGTTCATTATATTTAAAATTAAAGGGTGTTCCCATACAATATACATGTTTTTTACGTGTATTAAGAACCGTAAAAGGCACCAAAATATAATTTTACAAAATTGCGTGTCGCTATAGCTCCCAACACCAGAAGTTAAAAAAAAAAAAAAAAAATTTAAAATTTAAATGGTATCCCTATAGGTGAAGTAATTTGACCTTTGTGAGCCTATCTTTTGAACCGTTATAGCCAAAACCTTGAAAATTTGACAGAATATCGATCATTATGATCATTTTAATAAAATGTATAAATATTCAAAATTAAATTAAAGGGTGCTCCAATAGTTCATTTAATTTGATGTATATGGCCACTCTTTTGAATAATTGTACACATACCGCTCAAATTTACAAAGAACCTGTATTGCTAAGTCCGCTATAACAAAAAGAATAAAATTTGAATTAGGAAATAAAAGGGTGTCCCAATACTTAACATAATTCTATGTATGTGGCCAAACTTTTGAATTATTATAGATAGACAGCTAAAATTTACAAGGAACCTGTATTGCAAAGTCTACTATAGCAAATATACAAATTGAATTTAGAAATTAAAGGGTGTCCCCATAAATTAAGTAGTTTAATCTATATGGCCCCATCTTTTGAACCGTTAAACACAAACAGTTGAAAATTAGGCAGAATGTCCACTACTTTCTCTGGTATAATAACAAGTATAAATATTTGGAATTATAATGTAAGAAGTGTGTCAATAGTGCATGTAATTTGATATATTTACATATATGGCCAAACTTTTGAACCGTTATAGACAGATAGTTGAAATTTATAAAGAATCTTTGTGGCCAAGTTCTCTATTATTTTTACGCATAAAATACTGCTTCGCCGTATGCAGGTTTTTAAGGGAATGGCGAGTTGTTATCGCCTACGAACCTACCAACGTGTGGCATGATATTTGTGCCCGATGGCCCACTTAAGGCTATGATTCGCTATCATACTCAGTCATACGATTTGTGAAAAAAAGCATGTTTGCTCAAAAATATGATAGTGTGGATAAAAAGTGTATGTGTGTGACAGACTTTTTGACGGTTGTGATGATTTGATAATCTTTTGAGAAAAATCATAAAATAGTATTTTTCCATGCAATCAGAGTTACAAAATCTTGTTTTGTATAATAGTGTGGCATCTAACACACCATTGAAACGATTTTTTATCTAGGACAGAATTCTGTCAGATTTTTTTGTGATTAAATCGTACGATTGTGTAGGATAGTGAATACTAGCCTTAAATTGCATTTCCTCATTCGTGATTACTTCAGCGCACTGTACATGTTCTAAAATCATACAGTATTAAGTTCGTTACTTGCCGTAACTCCTCGTAAATTAAAAATTTTTAACCTCTGCCTAACTGTTGTGATTTTTTGAACGCATTGCTAAAAGGGGAAATGTAAAAATTCGTTTTTTGTTTTTTTTGTAAACTTAACATCTCATATTTATTTAGACAACATACATATACAGTGGTGCTCCATAAAATAGAGCCAGTCTCACTTTCTACATTTTACTCTCCTTAATTCACTTGAAGAAACTTTGTGGTCTAACGAATCAAAACTACATTTATTAAACTCTGACAAGCAGCCACTGTGTACGAAGGCTACCAAAAACCAAACGTCTTTCTCAATACACCTTAAAGACCATTAAACACGGTGGCGGAAATATTATGGTGTGGGGTGTTTTTCATATATTGGAACTGGGCCTATCGTACGGGTGGAAGAAGGAATGGATGCTATTTTTTACACAAATCTGCTTAACAGTGATGGCAAATCTGCTTAACATGTGATGGCTTACGCAGAATAAGAAATGGCGCTTGGATTTGTGTGTCAGCAAAACAATGACCCGAAACACACATCAAAGTGGGCAAAAGATTGGTTTGAAAAATATTGGGTTGATGTTTTCAGCTGCCCTGCTCAGTTGCCAGTCTTAAACCCATTAAGAACTTGTGGCGAATAGTAAAATCAGCTTTTAAGGGAAAACATGCAACTAATAAAGAACACTTGTGGGTATTAGTAAAAGGAGCATGGCGTAATATTCCTATTGAGAACTTGTTGACCCTATGCCAAAACGGTTCTCAACCGTTATAAAAATAAATTATATTCCACGAAGTACTGTAGTAATTTGAAAATAATTAAAGTATATTATTTTACTCATCTCTTGTAATTTTGTGTTTTTTAGATAATTGAAGTGGATGGCTCTATTTTTTTTCACACCTAAAATCTTAAATTTCGAATGTTTATATATTTCATTTTAATTTTTTTTATCAAAACCGGTCTATAGTAATTTAGTTGGTCAGTTGTTCGGTCTCACAAAAATATATTAATTATTAGGTTTTGTATGACAGAAAAGGAGTGTACTGCTTACAAAAACATGATTTTTTCTACTAGGATGGTACTCGCATATATTGACTGCATCGACAAGTATCGACGAAGAGTCAAAGAAATTGGGTCTGAAAGTTAATGAAGCAAAAAATAAGTTAACGGTTCCTACGAACAAGCCACAGCGTGAATTGTACAGCAAGTGAAGATTGATAACTACAACTTTGAGGAAGTAAAATTTAGTTACATCGATACTGATATAACCAAACCTAAAAACTTCAGTTTAGAGATACAATGAATAATAATACTTCCTAACAGATGGGGTCTTGCGCAAGGAGCTAAAGCTATTCTTGGGGTTTTTGAGAGAAAGAGTTATACATGAATGGAGAATACTGGCATCGTATGAATCATAAGCTGCACGCCGACGTTAATATAGTTTAACTGCAAAGGCTTTGACATGTTGTGCGAATAGATAAAAGTGCTCCAGCATGAAAAAGGTGAAAAAACGATCGGAGAAGATCCGAGGCAACTCGCAAAAGACCAGGTTCAAAAGAAAATCTCGGAACTTGGTGTAAGAAATTGCAGAAGTTGCGCATAAGTCCGAAGCGCTTGGAAAATATATTATAGTCAGCCACTGGTTGTAGCTCTCAGGCCAAACAAAAAAAAAACAAAAATAAAAATTTTTTAAGCGCAAATCTTCAAGCAGAAATAAGCACTATTTAATGAAATGAGACCAATTATAAATAGAAAAACGTACATTTTTAATTATTTGTAAAATTTTACTTCACATCATCTTTATGCCGAATCATTTTTAGTACTTAATGCACCAAAAGATGTTACAAGGATTACTTTCACTTCATTAAAATTCACTAGAATTAAATAATAAAACAAACTAAAGCCAGAACCTTTGCAACATTGGCACAAGGATATAAATAGAACAATAAACAGGACAATATGGCAGAAGGAAACTGGAGTAGAATATAAAGGCACATAAAAAGCAAAGATAACAAAAACACAATGATACAGTAATATAAAAAAAATATAAGCTTAGCAATCGCCTGTGGCAATAAGCTGCTAATAATGTTAATTACAAAACAGCGAAAGGATGTCATTATAGTTTATCCTGTGGCCATAAACTATACTTTATAGTGAATAGAATGTTATATCAAATACAAGCATGATTAGAAGAGGAAAGAACAAAAAAAAAATAATGAAAAGTAAATTAAAACAAAAACAGCGAAAGTGTGAAAGCCCAAGCAACGTTGTTTATATTAATTCCTTGACAAGTAAAGGTATGACCGCAAACATATATTTACTGTTTATATCATCAGTATGAGATTAAAGCCTAAAAACATTTAAAAATCTAGAGCATACTTAAAACGAGGAGGAAGTTAAGTAGAACAATAGCATAACTTTAAGCGTTCTTTAAAAATTTTTCAAAATAATATTCTTTTCCCTTTTTTTTGCTACGACCAAAAAAATATTTTCTATTTACTTTTGTTAGCACTTTCAAAAGCTGTTCATCCTTCCAAATATGCTGCTTTACAGCGCAAGTGAAAAATAATAATCCTTTTGTCACATTCATTAGTTTTAACAACGGGGTTGCTGTTCTTTTAACAGCTGGTAACTTTTGGCTTAAAGCACCTGCGATTTTTATTTTAGGCTTTCATTTAATGAGTCTAAGATTTAAATAATTACTTTTTTCGCTTCGTTGCCTTTCTCATTCCTGTTCCAATTCCTATTCACATTTATATTTCTCTTTTTAATTCCGATTACTATTTATTGTTTAAAAAATATTTTTCCAACATTATTTGCTGAATAGTGTTGCACAGCAGTGAATTTGTTATTATACGCTACACTAACAACAATACAGAGGTGCATTAAAGTTTATTGTATTGCGTAGGTTCTTTAAATAATATTCGTTTATCCAGTCAATTTTAAATTTTTCAAAAATTAATTTTACTAAAATCAGTTTTCGAAAATTTCAGACAACCAACCATTATTATGTCCGCAACATTCCACATAGCACTTTCTACCTTAAAAACAGCAACTTTTTACTAACCTATATATTTCTTGCTTTTGAAGTTTGTTTGTTGTTGTATTTTTGTTGTTTTTTTCATAATAAATTATCGATAAATTTAAGTTTTACGGTAAAAATTTATCTTAATGAGCAATTTAGGGAATCCTAAAATTGCGAAAATCGAATGTACACAGCCCGGGAAAATTCAAAATTTTTTCGTTTCCCTGTAAAAACTAAAAAAAAATATCTTCAAATTATTTTTTTTATATAAAGTAAATTTAAAATTTATTAAGCGAATCCTCGGCTACATTATTGCCGAACAAAGTTAACCGCTATCACCTAGTTCAAATCAGATATTAAACAAAAACTGATGACACATTTTTTGAAGGGGGTCCACTGATTTTCATAATTATTGAGACGAATATATAAAAATTGGTCACCAAATTTGCTAAACTGCTGAGTTTTACTACCCCTTGATAGTAGAATCGAACTTATATTGTCAAGTTCGTGTATTTTTCAAAAAGATTTTATTTGTTGAACTTTGTATTTATTGGCAACCGATTTGCAACCTTACTTCCCCAGCCATTAGTCTTGACTATAGCGATTTCAGTCTTCTTTCTTATAATTAAAGTAATTGCTGTAATTATCCAAGGCTTTGATCCCCCATGGCATTCACATTTACAAAGTTTCTGCCCGTGGTCCTAAGCCTTATGCTAGCCAGTGCTGGACTTTCACAGACAATGTGTGCTACCGTTTCAATCTCTTGCTCTTCTCAGTCTGCATGTATCATCTTCTTCGATTTTCATCTTGACTTGAAGTATCCATAACCTTTCACTAATGCAGTTAGCTTGAGGGTGCTGTAGCTTAAGTGGTTAGCACGTTGACTACTAAGCAATGGTCACGAGTTCAAATCTCAGCCGTGGCAACATCAATTTTTCTGATATGTATTAATTTTTCTTCATAATAATGCATATCACAGCGCCTTCCTTCGCCGGTATTACCACATATCACTAAATCGCCGGCGAAGTAAAATAATTATAAATTGGCTATGCTAGCTTCGAACTAATTCGCCTAAATAACACCAGAGGCGCTGCAATACTGTTCTAAAAATAATCATAACGTGCAATTGCAGTGTTGCCAGAATCGAAGCTTTACTATCACTAACCATCTGTCTTATCTACTACTATCCCTTTCCAAAGGAAGTACCACAGTTAATGTAGGCATTTACTGCCTGAGTGGTACTTCTCTTTAAAAAAAAAAAAAAACGAAACTTCTATTATATCTTAGCACCTTACTGGCCTTTCTGCCAAGGGGCTCTTTAAACACAATTTGACCCAGTCGATGTAGTAACCATCACCTTTTCAGCTGTAATGAGTTCACGCAGGACCTTCGCTCGCATAAGGCCATTTCCCCGAGTTACTCTGCGCTCCCCTTTTTTCTAGTTGGTATGCTGTTTCATTCCCACCTGTGTTTATGTGCCATTTAACCCTTATCAACGTTACCCCCTTAACCTAGGCACATCTGTTATTTTTTAAAAGACATTCTAGTACTACAGACTTCCGAAACTCTCTTTAATGCACTTGACTTTTCAGCAAATGTTCCAACGCTTGCTGCAACCTTTATCTGAGCATTTTCTTTTGAGTTAACTGTTATTAGCCTTGCACGATTTAAGTGATATCGTGATTTTAAACACAAAGTTTCTTGTAATTTTTTCAAATATATGCAAAGTTTACTTAAACGTTAACTTTTTTCATGCCAGCCTAAATGGGCTATTAGCCAGAAATAGTCGATAAAATATATATGGAATGATATTGGACGATGGGAGAATAAAAAGAACGTGAGGTGACTGTAGCTGAAGGCATATTAATCACACGAATACTTCACATTTTATATGAATATTTGGATATAAAATATTAATCACCCAGTAAAAAAATGCATAGGAGTATGGTCACCATGGCAAAAATACATGAATTCGGCTGCGAACCACTACCCATCCAGAATATCCTCTAGATTTAGCCCCTAGCGTCTAATTTCTGCTTCCGATTTTCTGAATCCGAAAACGCAGAAGAAATCTTGGGCCCAAGTGTCTCGATGTCACGACTTTTGTTACCTATTTTGGTGACATTATCGACTAATGACAATAGTAGTTCTAGTGGCTAAGTCCATGGTGAATCAGCCATTTTTGTTATTGACATATCTCTCTGGTAAATAGTACTGTGGTGAGCGATTTTTGTCAATCGTAGAGGTGACCATTGTAACCAACACCCTTTTTGAGGGCATCGTTCTTATAGTATTTAATCATTAAATTAAAGATAAAAGCATTTGGATCGGTGGCTTATTAGTTGAAAACATTCACTAAACAACTTATCTCTTCGCAAGTCAGTTTGCAAAGAAAATCCAAATAAAAGTTTTATACATTTTAAAAATAAGGGATTTAAACAACTTATATCCATAGAATTAAAATATTCAAGACTCTTAAGACTGGAAAGCTAAAGTGTAAGCTTAAGGGCCAGTTTTGTAGAAAACATAATCGAGAAAAATCTTAATTTGTCAATTATAGCCACTTCACATTAACCCACCTTGGATATAATGCAATAGCGTCAGGGATTTTTGCAATCTTCTAAGCACAATAGACCTGCGTTGAGTTCCTTTAGCAATTGCGTCGAACCGTCATCCCCAGTTTTGTGCGAAAAACTCGAACCGAATGTCGTACTTAGCTTTTGAAATTTAAAAATTATTTAAAAAAAGCTCCTATAAAGGTTTTATTACTTCATATAAAATATTTTAGAGTTTTGCAAATTCTACTTGGCCGACTTAAATATTTTCTCTATTGTTTTTCCCTTTCGGTTGTTCTTTCATTAACACATGAGAAATGGAAAAGTGTTATAAACATGAATGTATATATGGGTTTGTGTATGTGTTTAGGAGTGAATATGTGTTTTTGTTTATGAAAAAATAAATTCATATGCAGGCCAAAGAAACAAATGAAAATTTCCTACCGTGTTTTTGTTAAGGATTTGAATTGCGTATGATTTTGATTAAGTGAAACTCTATTGTTCAATTCTTATTTAGTATTATTACTTTTTGTATAGCGCAAACAGAATTAATAGAAAATAATAATAATAAAGTAGTAAATAACTGCGGATAATATTTCTCAACTTTTAGCTTTATAGGGGGTTGTCCACATGGTAATTCGAAATTGAAAAATTAACGTGTTATGGTATGCTGAATTTGTTAAAATATTGTTGCAAAGGAGGTATTTATTCTTTTTGGGCTCTGAAAAGAAATCTATACATATAATAAAATAGTAACTCATATTCGTCTGTGTGCCTTCGCATCACGTAAAAACTACTGGATAGATTTTAACAAAATTTTGTGAGGAGGTACCTTAGCATCCTTATTCCAACATTTTCTGCAAAAATATTTTATTTCCAAGAGAAAGTGGTGAAATGGCAGTGAAAACGCAATTTCCGGTTAAAAGGTACTGAAAATTTCGGTTTAAAACTGGCCTATTTTCAACACGCTTATATTCAACACGGTTATTTTTTCAACTCACCTTTTTATTTTTGAAAGTGGGATATTTTAAAAACTAATGCGCAACAGATGGCGCCAGTTGTATAAACTTTTTATTAATATTTTTTAATATTATTAATAATTTTAATATTATTAAATATATATTATTAATATTGTGGAATTGTATTGTTATTAAAATATTTTAAACACCTCTTACGAGGAGTACAATAATTTATTCAATTTTTTATACATTTTAGAATTTTATCCACTGATGGGGACCTTTATATAAAGTAAATACACAAACCATAACTGAAGCACTATAAAAGTAAGAGTCTTTTAATTGGTGTTGACTATTTTCAAAGCAAAATCGAGCAAAATATTGTCAGGACGCCCACGAAGTAGCGGGCACTGCTAGTACACAGTAATTTTGTATGTAACAACAATATTACTGGTCTAATTTGTTATAATAATGAATGGAGGAAGCAAGGTAAAGTATAGCTGGACCTGTATTTGTTGTTGTTGGTGACGATCTTTCTAGAAGTGCCTGATGTCAGCACATTAAACAAGTTTGGGATAATCACGCCCTCTCTCTCAGAAATGTGCTCAAGTATTTACATATCTACATAAATACAAGAATAAAGAAAGGGAACCTGCCAGATCTTTCAAGTATAGAACATTCTAGGTGGTTTTGCTCGCATGTTAATGGAGTTCATAGTCTCGAGCGACTTGGCAGTATTACTTGAAACGTCTAACGGCTAAACAAGCGCGTAAGACGTAAAATAACTGTCAACGATTCTCATGTATGCACAAAATGTATGAGGCACACTTAGATAGCGTCGTCAACGCTTGGCAATGGAAAATCCAATTTTAACAGACCGTTAGATAGTGAAGTTGGTAGCCAACAAACTGTTATTGTTATTTTTTCTATTTTAGCTATTTTCTGCTTTATGTAGCGATTTTATCTCTATTTTCCGTTTAAAATATTTTAACATTACTGTTTAATACAGAGCGTTGCATTCTTATTTAGGTTTGCTTTTTTTTTAAGCAATATGGAGTCCAGGGAAAGAGCGATTGACCCTTTTTGCGGGGAGGTGGGTGCTTGAGGTTAATATTGAGTTAGTTTTCCTTCGATTTTGTCGTTTTATTTTTATTTTACTTAGGTCTGACCAACAGAATTCGGGGTATGGAGCGACCAGAACTTCCTTCTAGTAGTAGGGCTATATAAGATTCGTTTTCTTCTGGTTTTTTATGTGTTTCTTGCTTGGATTATGGTCAGTCATAAAATACCATTTTTGAAGACCAATGAAACTCAGGAGCGCCCAACGGTCAACAAAGGGTAGCGGGGGTGTGTCAGTATAGGGTTCGATTTTGTCATTGTAGGCCTAATGAATGTAGGGTGGCCGTAACGGGTGAGGGAAGGAGTGGTGGGGGGGGGGGTGGCTAAACGGTAATCACCGTTGTAAGGGTATATAAGATTTGCCACTGCCGAATATAGCACTCTTACTTGTTAATAAATATTTCTTTCAATCCCTCCCACATAATTCCAGTTAGTTTATTAAAAAAAATAAAAATAAAAATATTAAATTTATCCTTATTATCACCTAAATAAATGGCTGTTTTCTGAATTCTTCTAATTGATAACATCTATAATTTTATGTTTTTTTGCCAACTCATAAATACAGTTAACAAATTATTCCATTATCACTTTATTGCAGGTTCACTGAACAATTAAACTGCGCCCTTTTTAATAGAAATAAAAAAGTGGCAATTAAATAACAACAGTTGAGAATCATATAAAAACATTTAACTGTAACTATTACAAACTTTAGGTTTGTTTTCTTATCAACTTGGCTAAAATCTTAAATTTCTAAGGAACAATTTTTTTTCTATTTTCAGCAATAAATCGACATTTGACAGCAATTAAAAAATTATCACTAATTACCACGTGCGCATTCACATTCACTTAACACAACTCGAAATTGTACAAGTTGTTCTTGCGAACAACTGTTTGGGGCAACAAAATCATTTTTAAGCGCTCAGACAAACATTCACAGTTAAATACTAAAATAATAGTATATTCTAGGTGGTGGAGTTGTACTTAAAAACAAAAGGGGAAAAATAAGGGAAAAAAGTTCGTTTCGCACGCCAACACTTTCGGAACTTGTATGCCGAATAAAGTAAGGGACTGGGAAAACTTTTTATAGGAAATTATTTAATCGTCAAGACGAATTTAAGAAACCTTACAAGTGTAAAATAGTAAAGAATTTAATTTGGTTTTCCGTATTAAAGAATAGAATTTAAGCGTTTAATTAAATCATTCATTCATTATTATATTGTAAAAGATAAATATTTAAAATGTATCAATCCGTTTGAATGTATTAAAATTCCGTAGCCTTTCTCTAGCTTCTTCGATGCCGAATTTAGTCTTTATATTCTTTTAAAAGTCGCAAATCATGCAAGTATTTAGATATTACTATCCACATAATTGTTTGCGTGAATATAATGGACATTATAGTCTATGATTTTTGACATCAAAGCAAACGTTATTGCTAACTGAAAAATGCTTATCAAATTTGTTACCAGCTATAAAAAAATTTATTAACGAATAGTTCCCCTAGCACTTTTAATATTATTCTACACTTTACACTTTCTACGCGCAGAGAAAAAACATGGTTGGGGTAGTGGGGGTATGGTCAGAAGAACCATATGATCTCTGTAAATATATATTCAATGGCTTTGATAAGATAGTTTTTGTTAACATTTGATCATTAAATGCTATTACGCACAAACAAATGCAACATTATTTTTATTAAACTGGTCGCATGTGTACAAGGGAAAGAAGACTTTAAAAACTTGCCAAAGCTAGTTCACCAAGGTAGTATATTTAGACCGATGTTTTACTTACTAATGTATGAAAACGAACAAAATTTTTCGCAACTGTTTCAAGCAAAGATAGATGTACATTAATAAATTAATTATTTAGGCTTAAGTTCTTAATTATAAAGAGATAAAGAAAAATTGGACACCAGCAGAGTGGAATGCATTTTCTTGACAGCTACGTCCATCATCAGCACTGTTCGTATCTATCTACAAGGTAGTTTCAATTGTTATTAATTTTCTATTTAAACAAACTTATCAAAGAAATAGGATATGAGAAATTTAAATTTTTATATTATATTTCATAACGGGTGCGCGATCTAACTTTTTTTTTCAACTAGTGCTTATTTCGTGAATGGTAACACGTAGCTCATGTCTGATTTGACAGATAATTAGTTTTATCCTTCCGCTGAACGAATATGGTTGTGTATACGCTTGAACAAAGCTGGGAAATAGTGACTTACAGAAGATGCCGATTTTACCAAAAAAATCATCTTTTCAGATGAAGCTTATTTTGATCTCGGCGGGTATGTAAACAAGCAAAATTGTCGCATTTGGGGCACATAAAACCCGCACGCATACATGAAAAGCCGATGCACCCAAAACGAGTCACTGTTTGGTGCGGATTTTGGTCCAGAGGCATAATTGGGCTATTTTTCTTCGAAAATGAGCAAGGAGTGGCCGTTACAGACAATGGCGATCGTTATCGGGCCATGTTCACAAAAATTGAAGAGGAGGATATTTCAACAGGACGGCGCTACGTGCCACACAGCCGAAGCTACACTCGATGTTTTGCGCCCTGTTCTTGAAGATCGCATTATCAGCCGCAGAGCTGATGTCGTTTGGCCACCTCGGAGCTGCGGTTTGACACCGTTTGATTATTATTTGTGGAGTGCCGTCAAAGATAAGTGTTACGCCGACAAGCCAGAGACAATTGACGCTTTAAAGGACAATATTCGTGAAGCCATTGGTGAAATACAGCTCCACACAATAGATAATGTGCTTAAAAATTGGACCAGGGCAGCCATTTATATGAAATTATTTTCTATTATTAACCGGAGGGATTGTACTTTCAAATAAAAAAAGAAATTTGAGAAAATATTCAGTACTTTTTTTATAGCATTTAAAAAAAAAAAAATTATTTGGCGGACCAGTTAGTTATCTACTAAGCTGTTTCGGAATTGTTTTACACTCTTAAACGCTATTTCTTTTGTTTTATACTACCAAGCAAACATTTTTTCTTTATTTTTATTCTCTTCATATATTTTTTTTTATTTGAAAATGGTATATATCTGTCTTGCTATTAGCCAACCTTTGGCTAATAATGATTTTAGGAAAAAGGTAAAAACTAAATAAAATTTCCTTGCTCCCTATCAGGAGTTTTTAATTGTGCTAGTAGTAAGCCATATTTGTCGAACAAAATATTCCACATGATCTTAACACCTCTACTTTAATAGCTACTTTAATTTAATTAACTCTTGCAACTATACTTTATATCAGATTCCCATTATTACAATACCCTTATAATTAACAAAAGGCGGTCTTTATGCAGAGCCACTATTATTTCCTAAATTGAGGCTTTAGAAATTAAGTGGGTTAAAAATAAAGATTTTTGAAAGAAGATAAACGCAGCATTGAAAATAGTCACCATCACGAAATATGCGAAAATGTTTAAATTGTACCAAGTAAGTCATTGGTGAACCATTGTACTTTCTAGGTTCAAATCTAAAAAATTTAAAATTGTACCAACTTTAAAAACCCTGCTATACTATCTTCAAATTAATACGCCAATTCCCCGTTTTCACTAGACATCAGCATGTCTTAATAAAAGTCAAACTGCATATAAATTACAACAGTATTAAAATTAATGTTTTTTTATATGAAGTTTGTCTTTTATTAAGACATGTTAATGGCTAGTGAAAATAACACTAGAGGCGCTGTATCACTGTTCTAAAAATAAATATAAGAGGCCGTTCTCACCCCTATCTACATTAGCCATTAACATGTCTTAAGAAAAGTCAAACTTCATATAAAAAAACCAGTATTAAAATTAATATTTTAATAAAGTTTCACTTTTGTTAAGACATGTTGACGACTAAGGAGAACTAATCCCCCGCCATTAATTTGAAGAAAACTTAAACATGACACGGGCAAAGCAACGGAATTAATTTGTGCACGTTGTTATGTACCCCAGGTATTCACCGTGGTAAAGGGTATATAAGATTCTGCACGGCCGAACATAGCACTTACTTCTCAATAAATATTTCTTCCAATCCCTTTCACATAATTTCGGCAATATAATCTGTAGAATTTTCGGTGTCAGGTTATTACTATTCAAATATAAAATCAGACGGAAATTGTCTAACTATCCAAGCACGCGTTAATTTTTGGTTTAATTTTTTTTGTATTTGGTATACATGACAAATTATATATACTCTGTGAAAATATAAAGAGCCTTCCTGTGAGAAACATGTCACTGTCGACAACACATCTTCTGTAAAAATTGTTATACTTTTCCTATTACGGTTCAAAAATTAAGGCCAAATACGTGCAAATCATGTCACTGGCGGAACACCCTTTAATTTTCAGGTTTATTTTTTATACGTGTTTATACAGCAAACATTGTTGTTATAGCGCCATAGTAATGCACTTTCTTTGAATATAACAAGGGTCTACCTATTGAAAAAATAAGACTGCCCTAATTTTAAATGTTTATCATAGAGGCCACGGTAATACACCTCCTGTGAAAATTTGAAAAGTCTACCTATTATGGTTTATAAATTATGCTATATACATGCAAATCACATTACTGTCGGAACACCCTTTAATTTTCAGGTTTATTTTTTATACTGGTTTATACAGCGAACATGGTTTTAATTAGTGTAAACAAATTTTAAGTGGATTCCTCCTACAGTTCAAGAAATAAAGACTTTCACAGCAAAAAACAGCAATCGTAGTCACCCACTACTTCACAGTAAAGAGTTAAGCATAAGCAAAAATAAAAATGAAGAACAACTTACTGCTTAAGCAATAGCAAATGTTTTTAAAGTAATTGCTTTGATGATTGCTTTGCTGCAGAAAGAGACACATAGCAAGTTTAAGCAAATGAGTTGCTCTTCTTTTATTTGCTTTTGCTGAACACTTTTTCTAAGCAACAGTTAAGCAATTACATATGCATTGAAAATAGTCAAGCATTTGTAATCACTGCCTATAAGTTTTAGATTTTGTTACTATAGCCACCAATAGTAATACACCTGCTGTGCAATTTCAAGAGTCTAACTATTACGGTTCCAGAGATAGAAGGCGCTGACAGATGGACAGACAGACAGAGAATTGTAGCGAAAACAATAGGGCTTTAGGATTTTACCCTTTGGGTACGGAATCCTAACAACCATTTTTCAGAAATCTATTTTACAAACATGAAATTCAAACATAATTTCAATAAAATAAATTATTTAAAATGATTGTTATTAATAAACAAGTTTTTAGCCGTACAGTAGAATAGTATACGAATTTACTAATTACTAAAATCGTTTTAGTTATTTTTTTGACTATTAGAAAAACAAAAATTGTTAAATTTTGATTAGAAAAATATTTTTTTCCACTACAACTTACTTAAAGATTATATTAGTTATAAATATCATATCGTATTTTTTTACTTATCAAATCGGCAAAGCCGCCTTCGAGTATTTTAGACAAAACGGTTAATCCCGTGGAACAAGGCCTATTAAAAAAATAAAAATAACGCGTGGCGAAAAAACTTTATTTTTGTTTGCGTTATTTTGTAATGTTACGAATGGATTATTAGTCACATCATACTTACTTTTTTTTCTTCCTTTCAACAAAAATACCAAAGCGTTTGACTTCTTACTTTTTAAACAAGTTAAGACAAGCACACCTGCAGTTTAAACAATGAGCAGAAGAAGTGTTTCAACAAAAAAAAACCAAATAAATAAAAAAAGCCAGAATTACAAACATTATGCTCTTTTTTGTAATAAGTATTTAATTGCTTGTTAACACGCACATAAGTTATACAACAGATACAAGTAAAGTTCCTAAAATAAATTAAAAGTAAATGAAAAATAAAAATAAAAATAAAAAAGGGGTGCAAAGGAACAAAAAAAAAAAAAGGATAACAACAATAACTAAAGCATAGCCGCAGGAAATATTATAAAAAACCGCCGCCCTTCTCTTACATTCACTCACATATTTAATATTTGCAAATGGGCCCGTTAACTTACTTACACTCATAAACAATTGTTTTTACGTGTTTTATTTAAGTCATGCTTATTTAAGTTGCTGTTGTTGCTTTTTTAAGGATACGAAATCCTTAAATGTTTTTGAAAGGATTTTCTTTAATAGTGTTTATGGCATTTTAGCAAACAATAAATAACTAAATAGTAACAATAATAACAATAACAATGACAAGTTTACAGTGCACAGTGGGGCAGAATCAAAATATTTTGGAAATAACTCAGTCATTTGTAGAGGGCTAGGCCGGTTGATCCAAAACCGGTTGTCACCAGCATAGCAGAGGAGTATATCAGCTTAAGTATTTACAGTGGGCATCAGCCACTTAGCAGGGGTGGCGCTATGTAGTCTCAAAGTTGGTTACCTCGGCCCTACAAATCCTTTCAGAGCTTTCGATTTCTTTAATTTTTGTTTGATTTTTATATACATGGTCTTAAAGGTCTACGTAATACCTACAAAATAGTGGTACAATCTACAAATTATGTTTTAAAATAAGCGAGTTATGAGCATTTTAATTTTTCGAAACCCTGGTTTTTTCAAAATATTTTAAACAATTTTTAAATTTTTTTTTTAAATTTTTTCCCACAGTTAGGGAGCAAAATTTTCAATATTATGGAAAATTTTCAAGAATATATCTGTTCTTAGTTAAAAACTAAACGATTTTCAATTTAAAAATTTAAAAATTATTGAATTTTTTTGTATTTTAGCCTAAAAATAGCAGTCAATCATATTTTTTTTAATAAAAAAAATTCTTAAGAAATGTATAAAAATTTAATATCTTTTTGTAAGCAAACAATATGTACGTACGTTGAAACCAAATTTTGTGTAAAATTGATCCACTTTGTAGAAGATGGAGGTCATTCAATTTGACCTATTTTACATCGAAGTATTGATTTTAGCCTATATGTTCTAAAATAACAAAGCGGAGATCGGAGAAAAATACTGCCGCAATAAAGCCATATATACTCTCAACTACTGCTGAAAGTATATCATGACCCCTAGTCCTTATATGGAATTTACGGGCAAAAGATTAAAAAACTCCAATTTCCGGATTTTTTGCATTTATTTTGGAATTGTGGGATTTCCTTTACCTTTATGTTGCAGACTTTTTGCAATTTGATTTTTGTTGACAAATTTTAGCGCCACCCCTGGTAAGTAGATGAAGTAAGTAAGGAAGTAAGCTGAGATACTCCTCTGCTATTCTTTTTTATGCCAAATTTTGGATCAATCGGCCTAGCCCTTTAATAATGGCTGAGTTATTTCCAAAATATTTTGATTCTGCCCCACTGTGAAGTGTTAAAATTACATAACTTTACGTTTCTCTTTATTTGCATGTTTGTCTTTTTTACATAAACTATTGTTAATATTCAAAGAAATTTAAATTAACGTTTAAAATCAGTTTCCGTCTAAATGTGTAAAATTAATTTATTAAGACCCTTGAGACGTAAAAAATGTTGCTTAGTGATTTATTTTAGTTTTTAAATGTAGAGATGGCGCAAATATAGTTTAAGGCAAGCAGGAAAATTTTTTTTTATCAATTTATAAAAATTCTCTTAATTTTTTATTTATTTTTTATGTTCCTCGTAAATATAAGTATATTCTCTATACTTTTCTATCGATACCAAGTACTTTTAGCCTCGATACTTTACCACCGACCACCCACCGAGTAGGTGTCTGCGAATAATACTCGTATCGGTCAGTAATACTTGTTTCATATTACTTACATACAATTGCAATATTATATATCAAATTCGAATTTTATTTAAATCTTAATATTTTGAAAAAGCCCATATGATTTCCGCAGTAAAAAAAGTCCTGGCCAAAAATAGTGCAATTCATTTAAAAACACTTGTACTGGTATGGGTGCTAAAAAGGATAAACAAACAGTTTTTTTATACCCTTCACCACAGGTGGAAAGGGTATACTTATATAAATTTGTCATTCCGTGTGTAATTTCTACAATATTCATTTCCGACCCCATAAAGTATATATTCTGGATCCTTATACATAGAGAGGTTGATTAAACGATGACCGTCTCTCCGTCTGTGTTCGGGTTGAAATCAACTTTGCCAAGGCATCAGAGTAGATACAGAAAATTTAAGCACATTAATCTGGCAGGCTTAGTTTCGAAAATTTTGCTATTGCAATTTAACAATATCAGACTATTTCATTCGAGGCCAACCTATATTTTATCACATTTTTAGGATACCGTACCCAAAGGCTAAAAATGTAAGGCTCTTGTTTTCGCTACAATGTCTGTCCGTCCTTTTGCCAGTGCCTTTTATCTCGGGAAACATAATAAGTAAAGTCTTGAAATTTTCACAGAAGATGTATAACTCTTGCCGCTATAGCAACAACAACTAAAACTTATAGATTGTGTCGACAGAGACGAGTTATTCACGTATATGTTTATTTATTTGTTGAACTGTAGGAGGCATACACTTAAAATTTACAAACAGTAATTAAAACTTAGTTCGCTATATAAACAAGTATTACAAAATCAACCTAAAAATTAAAGGGTGTTCCGATAGTGACGCGATTTGCATGTATATGGCCAAAGCTTTGAACCATAATAGGTATATTCTTGAAATTTTCAGAGAAGGTGTAAACCTGTGACCGCTATAGCAACAAATGCTAAAACTTAGGGTGTTCCGAAAGTGACGTGTTATTTACGAGTATGTCTTTATTTATTGAGTTGTAGGGGGCAACCACTTAAAATTAGTAGACTGTAATTAAAACAAAGTTCTTTTTATAAACAAGTATGCAAAATTGAACCTAAATTGTAAAGGGTATTCCGATAGTGACGAGATTTGCATGTATATGACCTAAGTTTTGAACGATAATAGGAAGAATCTTGAAATTTTTACAGGAGGTGTATTACTATGGCCATTATAACAAATAGTAAAAACTAAAGGGTGTTCCAAGAGAGACGTGATTTGCATGAATAAGGCCTAATTTTTTAACTATAGGTAGGCTCTTGAAATTTTCACAGATGGGGTACTACAATGACCTCTACAAAAAACAATAAAAATTAAAGGGTTTGCTGGCAGTGACGCGATTTGCTTATTTCTTGAACCGTAATAGGTAGACTCTTGAAATTTTATACAGAAGATGTGTTGCCACGGCCGATATGACAAATACTAAAAATTAATGCGCGTTCCCACCGTGAGACGTTTTTCACGTATAGCGACTTATTTTTTTAATATTGATATATTTATGTAAAGAGATTGTCATGGTCGCTAAATAAAATAATAAAATTAAAGGGGTCGGAAGACATGATTTTTACGTAAATAGACTTATTTTATAAACCGTAATAGATAGACTCTTCAAATGCTTACAGAAGAAATGTTACTTCGGCCGCTATAACAATTACTAAAAATTGAAGGGTGTCCATTGATGACAAGTTTTTCACGAATACTACCTTATTTTTTGAACCGGATATTTTTATAGAAAGTATATTACCATGGCCGCTATGAAAAGAATTACAAAACTTTAAAGGATGTTCCAATAATGATACAATTTTCGCGAATGAGTTTAATTTTAAAATTAAAGGGTGGCCCATAAGACTTAAGAAAATTAACAACTTTAATTTTTAAGTTGCACTGAACATAGTACGGAACCCTACGTATGTGGGTCTACCTCGCACTTAACTGATTTATTTCAGTTTGTTTTAATTTTTTTCAGTTATAATGATGTCTGTTTGCTTTTTTTTTGTTACTAAACATTAGACGGCTACCAATAGATCGCATACAGATCTCTAGTAGCAATAACCCTTTATAGAAAGCAATAAAAATAGAGGTGGCCAATAGAAACTCAGCGTGGCCACTAGGAATAAGGAGCGGTCAATGGGCTTCTTTGGGGTGGGGTCAGTAAGGGAAACATTTTTTTTTCTTAAGTCTGAACCATCTAAGGCAATATGGATTGTAGGACGGTTCTACGGAGTTCCGGGGGAGGGCGATGGTTATTTAGGGTTAATATGAAGTTCGGTTTTCTTCGTTTGATGATTTCAGCGTGGATCAACGGAGCCCAGGTTCTGGGGTAGCCAGGTGCTCCTTTTAGTAGTAGGGCAATATCAATACAATCATTAGTTTTAAAAACAACCAATTTTATCACCGCTTTTTTGAAACTCTATATAAGGGGCATTCAATATTTTCTTCTGCATAAAGTATATAAGAAACGACAAAATTTGTAAAAGAACCATGTATATTTTATTAAAGTATTCCATTATCTTTTTAATTATTTACAAAAAGAATGTATCGTACAACGGGCTAACTGTCTTACGCGACATGTCGCTTTGTAACTCTAATAATTTACAATGACACTTTAGCAAGCCGCTTTTTCGATATGGGTTATTGCATCAATTAAACGCACCATACCATAAAACACACCTTTACTGCTTAGTAGCCCGATTGTTTTAAATTTTATATCCAGCCCCACCCATTATTTTTATTATTATTATTCCTAAAAATCAGCCCTTATTACTTTGCTTTTTTCAGTATTTTAAATTTACTTAACTGCTATTTAGAAATTTTACTTTCGTGCTTTTTTAAATATTCCAACTCTCAGTCTTCATGCATTTTAACACAAAACACAAATCAAGTGCTAAACACCAACAACTTCCGTTTAAATAACACTTTACACTTCCGGTGCCACTAAAAGATTTATTAACTTAATAACGTTAATGTTTGTAAGTCGCAATGTGTAGATGAAAGTAAAGCTCACAAAAAATATGCTTGATAAAAAAAGCTTTTTTTATTAAACTTAAATAAAATAAAAAAGAAGTATTGCTTTAATATGGTTAATAACACAACATTTCTGTTGACCTCTTGCTATGACAAAATTTGTCTGCATAATTTTACCACCCGCTGTTATAGTAAATTTTAATCTGTTAACAGATATAGCTGCGGTGACATTAGAGTATTCAAACAGTTATAAGGGGATTAAGGAAGGGCTGTCGATCGCAGCTAAAAATTACGTTAAATACACTGTTATATATTTATTTTATTATATTTCTGTGCAGACCACTTCCATAATGGGTCCCTTTTCGACCCCCTTCCGTCCTCTATGATTACCGGCAACCGAAATGTAATTTACGGCAACCTACTTACATTGAGTCACGTGCCACAATCAGCCTTTAATCTTGACTTTAGTGATTTCAGATTGTCGACTGGTAACTTTCAGCCATCTTTCTTATCACGCAGTCTCTAGTTATTGCTAGCATTTGTTCAAGGCTCAGGTCCCCCATGGCATCCACATTCAACAGGCTTCTACCATTGGTCCTGAGTCTTATGCTAGCCAGAGCTGGACATTCACACACAATATGCGCTGCCGTCTCAGCTTCTTTTCTTTCCCCGTCTCCTACTCTGCCTCTCACTTTTAGGCATGAGCTGTAGAGACTCTGACTCGAAAAGGATTTACCTAAGCCCACAGGGCCAGGTGTGTCCAATTTATCCACATTAACTCCATAGCCACAGGTATCTTCGTAGACTGGCCAGTCCACCCCTTACAAGATTTCTTTGTCATTCTCTTTCGATATCCTCCCTTGGCCAGTGGCAACCTGAGTTCCTAAAGGGATTGGCCTCTCCGCCTCTAAAGCTTCCTTGTGAATCTCTATCGAAATATCTTGCTTCAACGCCATAGCAGAACCTTTAGATATTAACCTGTTCACCCCTTGCGAGGCGTTCCTATACATCCCTTCTGAATTCTTTCCTAGGCCATTATTGGAGAAAACGATGTCCACCCACACAAAACTCCTTATGCGTGGGTAAGTCTACATTGAAACTGGAGGTCAACCGCTATCCAGAGTTCGCATACTAAAGGCTAAGCACCCTCTTGACCACGCATCCCTGGCGTATGCTGTTCCACCGTGGATTAGGAGACCTGTTAACGACTAGTCTTCCTTAACCACTAACTAGTAATTCAGGTTCTCGACACAGCTACCAACCCCTTACGATACGAGAAGTTATCGTCTGGAACAATTGCAAAGGCTGACGTGCCTCAATATGATAAGGGTTATGATGACTTTTTCTCTGGTGGCAATGGTAATCTTCTTTGCACTCATACCTCTAACTATCCTTATACGGTATATCTACTTATGCAAGCCACTGATGTTTTGGACAAAAGGTAATTTCGCCAAGAAATTCTTTATAGTAAAAGAGAGTAGGAGCAAACTTCAAAACAGATTACTTTTAGAGATAGTAACCATAAACGGAGGGATCCAGAATATTTCAAGCGAATCCTCATGTTTTTTACTTTAAAACTAACTAGGGAACGCCGGATAAACCGGAAACAGTTAGGCCGCACCTGCAGGGTAGCAGGCAATAAAATAACAGACAAGCTTAAAGAAGATAGAGCTGTTTTGTGAACTTAAGTCAAATAGAATTCTTGAGGAAATCTGGACGTTGATTAAGAACACCAACAATAATCACTCCGCGAACTAAACAGGCTTGGCGTTGACAATAATCTACTGGAAGATGGGAATCTTGCAACATTAGAACCGAATGCAACCTTGAGCAGCTTAGAGCAGCCTTCGAAAAGATACTTCATCATCTGGTAGAGCACGTAGTAGATCTCATTGGTCACACTCTTTGTTCTAACTGTTATTATTTCCAAGTGTAAGTTCTGTATTTAGGGCCGCAAAAAATACTAACTAATATCTGCTAGATAGCAGCCAAATTGGATTAGGGTTTTCAGAGTTTTGCCTGTTAGACCTTATTTAATCTCTTCCATCTATGTGGTTTGCATTATGTGAGCAATTTCCTTTAGAAATGTGTCTATTCTAGACATGGGGATTAGATTACATTTCAAATACAATTAAAATTACAGGTAATGAGTAATTGCATATTCTCAATTACATATTACAAGTAATTGTAATTTAAATCAGGGACAAAAGTCAGTTACAACTACTTGTAATTTTCAATTGAACATTTCCAATTACACATTATACATAATTGTATACGTAATTGTAATTGGAAGCTTTCAATTAAAAATTACAAGTAATTGTAATTGGAAGTTTTCAATTATAAATTACAATTTAGGCAATAATCATTCAAAATTCAGTTATGTTCTTAAAAAATTTTCATTACGTGTAATTGTAATTGTATTTTTTTAGTTATAATTGAGGGTGCTGTAGCTGAAGTGGTTAGCACGTTGGCTACTAAGCAATGGTCATGAGTTCAAATCTCAGCCGTGGCAACATCAATTTTTCTTTATAATAATGCATATCACAGCGCCTTCCTTCGCCGGTATTACCACATATCACTAAATCGCTGGCGAAGCTATGCTAGCTTCGAACTAATTTGCCTAAATAATATCAGAGGCGCTGCAATACTGTTCTAAAAATAATCATAACGTGCAATTACAGTGTTGCCAGAATCGAAGCTTTACTATCACTAACCATCTGTCTTATCTACTACTATCCCTTTCCAAAGGAAGTACCACAGTTTATGTAGGCATTAACTGCCTGAGTGGTACTTCTCTTTATAAAAAAAAAAAAATGTAATTGTAAATTTTTAATTACAAATTACAATAATTTTAATTGTAATTTTTCAATTAAAAATTACATGTAATTACATTTTTTTCATAATTTATTTATTGTATCCTTAACATAATTGAACTAACAATAATTACACATATCTTAAGTCTAATATAAAAATAAATATACTTGTTATGTCCAGCCAGTGCTAGACAAAAAATTGTATGTTCGAGTTTTTTATATAGCAGGGAGCAACTTTGATCATCCGTAGAATCTGATTTTGGCGCCTTTGGATTTTTTCTACATTACTAGCTGAGGCAGTTCCCCATAATTGAATGCCATAACACCAAATTGGTCTTCGATTTGATTTGTACAATAAAAGTCCCCCCAATTCCAATTGTCACTGCAGGAATGGCAAATGCTTTGACGCGGTTCACTCGGGGAAAATAGGGGCACCAGACGCTAAGGTTCCTAGAGCCTAAATCTGGAAGAAAAGGTCTGTGATAAAAATCGCGGGTCCTCTTCGAGGCCCGACCAGTGCCCAAAGGACTGGTACTAAGGGAATCGGTGGCCCCACAGAGAGCCTATCCTCTCTGTGACCGGTTATTGGTGAGGTCCCCTTTGGGGGTACACGTGGTGGTTGTGGTTTAAGATCGATTAATGTAGGTATGGTGCAAGGTCGATCAAGTGTGCTGTTGCACTCTCAACAGACGGAGTTTGGATAATCTCCAAACCCCTAAGCAAGAGGCTATAATATGGATCTAGGCTTGCCTTGGGTAAGGCTTGCCATATTATATAAATTGCTACTCATTGTGACTGTATCACACACAAATTGCGATTGGTGGAAATCGTAAAGTGTTGTTATACTACACAATGGGGGCTTACGCTTACATTTCACTCGGTGGTAAGACCACCGTGAGATTAGGCCAACTAGGCAGGTACTCACGTTAATCTTGTTCCACAATTATACAATAAAAGTTTGCAATCTAAGGCGAGAGTAGAATTTCTGCCTATAAGCCAGTTTAGTTGCACTGCTTTTAACCTTTGTTAATTTGGATTCAGTGTGGCTTTTGCAAGTAAAGCGCCGGTCAAGAAGTATAACGAGGTATTTGACGTCCGAAGGTTGCGGTATTATTTGATTATTTATGCGAGTGTGAGTACATTTTTGTTTATTCACCTTTTTTCCAAATGGATTATGTGGTCTTGTAAATGTTGTGATGCTACTTGGGCGCTTTCATGAATAATTAAGAAAGCTGAGTCATCGGAAAATGTTGATGTGTGCACTCGGGTGCTAATTGGCATATCTGATGTGTACAGCAGGTATAAAACGAGTCCCAAAATACCACCTTGGGCGAGCTTAAAAAATCTCTTGTTTTTGCATAAACTTTCGATCAGTTAAATAATTTTCTAACAACTTATATGAGTTTTCAGTTCAGCTTTAACCTATATATGAGGCCTTCGTGACAAACTTTATCGAATGCTTGGGAGACGTCGATAATAAGCTTAAAACGGTATTTTCTTTCTTCAAAGGACTTTTTAATTACATTTACTAATCTGTGTGTTTGTTGGATCGTACTTCTGAAGCCAAATTGATGGTTCGGAATACATCCTTTCGCGCTAAGAATTGGATTCTGCTTAGTTACTAATATTCTCTCAAACAGCTTCGATATGTTATGTAAAAGACTTATGGGTCTGTATGATTCTACCCTTGTGTGGTCTTTTCCTGGCTTAGGTATCATAGTTATCAAATAAATCTTTCACTCTGTAGGAAAGTAATCCAGACGTATGGCATTAAAAACATATTATCTTGTTACCAGTTTTCTTGGTTTTTAAATCAGTTATTGCCGTTTCAATATCTCTAAGCTCAAACCTTAGGATAACTGCCGGAATAACATCAACAGGTGGCAGCTCAGCTATGTATATCAGTCGAAACATTTGAAGTAAAAACATTTCTTAAATGACCAAGAAATAGATTGCCTTTTTGGGTATCATTTCTTGCTCAGCCCTCACAAGAAGTTCGTAAGGGATTTTAAGATTTCTACATGCTCGCCATAATAAATAATCTGATTGTGGAGTTGAGTCCGGGACTTTCCGGTAATTCTTTAGAGATGCTACTATACCAGATTCTAGTAGCTCTCTTCGCCGCTTTTCGCAATCTTTAAGTCTGGTATTCAGTTGAGGAGATCTATGTATTTGCCATTCTCTTCGAAGTTTTCTTTTTCAGTCAGGAGCCGCTCGACATCTACAGAATAAATGTTATTACATCTGCCTAGCTGCCGGGGTACTTTTGCATGTTGAACAGCGGATTTGAGGTGTTGGTCGAAATAAATAAGACTCTGCTCTACGTCTTCTGGTGTTCTTAGTGGTACGTTTTCCGAACAGTGTGTACTGAGATATTTTCTATATTTTAACCAGTTTATGCTTGTACTAGTTGGTATTACAATATTTTGTTGGTTCCATATATATAGAAAATAGTATAGACAATAGATTTTTTCAATTACATGTAAAATTACAAATCGTTAATGTAATTGTGATTGAAAAATTCCAATTACAATTAAATATAATTGTCTAATTGGATGTGTAATTAATTACAAACTGTAATTAATCCTTTAAGTCTGGTCTATACCGCTGACATTTATTCCCATTACCACAAAAGCTTACAAAACTACAAAGTACCTATCAGCTAACGTCCAAGATAACATTAGCAGGTATCAAAGTATTTTTAAGGCCTTTTTAATCATTGCCAATAAATCTAAATTATCTTGGTGTACAATTTTAAAGAGTTTAAATGCACGACTAGCGTAAATCTATACATATAATAAAATAGTAACTCATTTCCGTCTGTTTTTCTTTTGCGTTAGCATCACGTAAAAACTAATGGTTGGATTTTAGCAAAATTTTGTGAGGAGGTACCTTAGCATCGTGAGTCCAATATAGCAAATTTTTTATTTCCAAAAGAAAGTGGAGAAAAAGCAGTGGAGGCACCCAGTTATTTCAGTAGTAAAGTAAATACATAAACCATAACTGAATGGAACTAAAAAATAAAGTTGGCATAACTTTATTTTTTATCAAGTATATAAATACATAAATTAATGTGCAGCATAGTTTAAGGCGGCACTAAAAACGTAAGGGTCTTTGGTGTAGATTGCTTTCAAAGTAAAATCGAACAAAATATTGCAAGGTCGCTGACGAAGTGACGGGCACAGCTAGTCAAAAGATAAAAATGTATAGTTTTTTGTAATTTAAATAAAGACTTAAAATGTTAACGCAATCTCTTGTGTGCGGGTGTGTGTGAAAAATCCGCATTAAAAGCGCTTTGTATTATTATAAGCACGCGTGTATGTGTAGTGATGAAAAGAATGTTTTAGAAAACCAAACCCTTAAATAAATATTGGGCCTTTTGTTATTATTTAGTTTTTATTATGACTACTTCTGGCAAAAATAAGTTTGGTTTTTATGACTCCAATTGTTGCCGGTATAATGATGTTATTTTGGTAAAATGTTTTTCTAGTTTTGGCTTTTGTTGTTTTTTTATAATTTTTTTTTTCATAGTATTTCCGGCTCTAACTGCTGTTACTGAAGTTAAAAAGACTGTTGCTGATGCTGGGAGCAAACCAACAACAAATATCACCGACAGCAGAAACATAACCACAATAGACGGTAAAGTTTAAACAATGACAAAAAAAAGGTTTCAGTGCAAAAACAAAACACTGCCAAATGGGTGCATGTGGCAGCTTCAAAAAATGTAAAATAAAAATCGAAAAAAGCAACTTAGAGTGGTTAGAGAAATACCAGTTAAAACCACCCAGTACAAACAATAGTGTCACCAAAAGACAAACTACTGGAGCTTTTGTTCCAACTGTTACACGTGTTGGTGTTACGTACATACACACACTGTGTGTCTGTGTGTGAAAAGTAAAGGAGTTTAGAAACTATTTTTTGTTCTGATATTCCATTCATTAAAAACCAAACGACTTAAGTAGGCAACAATACAATTTTACGTAGAAATATTTATTCGAATTGAAATGTAAAATTATTCCTTTAGCACAGTGTAACGAAACATTTAAAATACAATGCTAAATTTTAGTTACTTGTTATCCATACAAAGCAGAGTAGTGGAGTATTTCTTTAGTCCTGCGAGTTTTTGCCGGTTGTGTTGTTCTACAGGATTTGACATTTAAGCTATAGCCGAAGGTCATAGAATTTTACCCAATGATAACATTTTAGCAACATGATATATCTTATTTTCTAAACCACAACTTAACGTTGCAGCTACTCTAGTGAACAATCCCAAATTTTTCCCAAATTTTCGAAAAAAAAATATCAGTTCTTAAACTTAAAACTTAATACACTAAGCAAAATCTAAACATTTAAAGAAAACCCGGTTTATCTCAAGCCTATGCGAATCTAATTTAAATTTTGTAATACGGCTTACGGGTAGTTTTTTCTTTCAATCGAAGATTGCATCTGCAGAAACCATAATTAAATGTAAATTTAAAATAAACTTACTTAAAATTACCTACAATATGGCGTGACCTTACACACTTTTGAAAACTAATATAAAATTAACTGTTCGTTTAATAACCGGGGTTTGATTACACAAGGAAACAAAATTAATCTTTAGTTTTGTTGCATGGAGTTTTATGTTTGTTAATTTCAGGGCGCTGATTTCAAAACTGCGTTCGTTTTTTCTAAAGCTGCTAATTTAGTTTAAGAAATACAGCTATTAGACCCATCGTTATACTACTCACATTTAAACCTCCGGTGATAAACGAACCCCTTGCGCCAAGGGATCGCATAATACTGCCACCTCTACACATAAAACCACGGCTAATGAAACAATTTGTCACAGCTCTGAACAAGGATGGTAATCGTTTTTTGAACTGCACAAAATTTTCTAGGAAACAAAAAGGATGAAAACTTTGCGAAGCATATTGAACTAATGCACAGTGGTTTGAAAACGATTTATTTTGTACATAATTCGATATATCATGAACCAGTGAAGATATTTTAATTGAATTTCAAAGAGGAAAATGTGTTTCTGAGTCATGTTGCGAATGGTCGGCCAACCAGCGTAAAGTGGGTTTCTTGGCAAGCCCCCAAAGTTGCGTACCTCGGGAATATAATCTTTTGGAAATGTCGTATTATATATCAAAAACTAAAACTGATATAAACAATCTGACTTCAGATCTGAAAGCAGCACCCCGAGGAAGTAAAATATTAGTTATCATATTTCATGCATCAAAAATACTGTTCCCTTGTGTTATAATTATTTTATTATCCTCTGTTAAAATGCAAAATTTCCTGCACTTGCGATCGTCAGCATGCTATTTTGTCTGGCGTGACGTTATCTTAGAATACCATCGGAACCAAATCTAAATTTTACCCCTAAAGGCCAGGTTTCACTATCCTACACAATCGTACGATTCAATCACAAAAAAATCTGACAGTATTCTGTCTTACTCAAAAAATCGTTTCAAAATGCCACACTTTCATACAAAATAAGATTTTACAACTCTGATTGCATGGAATAATACAATTTTATGAGTTTTTTTAAGAGATTATAAAATCGTACATATACACTTTTAATCCACACTATCATACTTTTTGAGCACACATGTAATTTTTGACAAATCGTACGACTGAGAATGATAGTGAATTATGGCTTTAATTGATATTTGGCTGATATTTTGTATTGATTTCATGGCTAGTTGTTGTTGGAGCAAAAGTTTTGTAGTAAGAGTGGAATTTCGCATTACTCTTAGAAAAGTAAATTGTAAAGAGAAGATACCCTTAGAAATAAAACAAAATTGAGCGAAATGAGAACTTGAACTTTGCAGCCAAATATCTCGGAAGCATAGCTAAGGTAAGCTTTTTTTTTGGATTCTGCCCAAAAAAATTGGTAAATGGCAAAGGTACTAAACCAAAGCGCCAGGGTATGATTGCCTTAGCTTCCTCCAAAATCTGCAGCGCGACCTATACCTTCGTATAGGAAGTGAGACTCCAAATTCAGCTAGGTAAAATTAATAAGAGTTTAATGGTGCTCCTCCAGTGAAAATCTTGAGTTTAATGGTTCTCCTCCAGTTAAAAATTGAGTTTAATGGTGCTCCTTAATGGTGGAGTTTTTTAAAATAGTGCTCCGACAATGTCCGACTTATTGAAATTAAAATAAAAAGGTTATATACAAAAACCAAACGATTACATGTGGCTGATTAAGCAACCACCAATAACAGTACCGTAGTATAGTTATTCGAGGATGCCAATCAACCAGTGGGAGAACGAGACGCAAACCAGTCGAAGGCCGAACAACAAGGACGGTCTGATTGCGATAATGACAATGACGCATTCACGTGTTCCCCGACACAGAGCTACTTTACGACTGAAGGAAAGCTTTGAACTCTGTAATTTAATTAATTTTGAATGTGTCTCTTTAAGCTATTTTCACACTATTATTCTCAGTATTAAGACTTGTAAAATACTTAAATCCAATGAGAAAGCGTGATAGTGTGAAAACAGAATGTTATCAAAATCTGAAATAATACGGAAAGAAATTTGACATTCTTTCCATTTTTTAGAAAATTTTCTAAACGATAACATTTTCATTTTATCAGGTTTGTGTGTTTTTTTAAGCAAAGAAACAAGCTGAGTGAGTCGCAGCCGATAGTTCGCCACCGGCGATGATATTTTTTCTTTGTCCTGCTCCTGCCTTATATTGCCATCAGTTTTATCAGCTACATATCTATGTACTTTTTTTCTGCCATGCCTAGAAATTGTTGAAGGTAAGTATTATTTTTTTTTTTGTTTTGTTTTGTGTTTTTTTTATTAACTGAAAACTTGAACGGCCAAACAAACTTATGATCCGGCACCTCTGCCGTTCACAAAAAATTGCTCAGCCGACGCCGTTTAATGTCTCATCTCGCCTTGTTCCTTTGCAGATATTTATCATTTTATTTGAAGTGTGATAGTGTGAAAACGAAACGTTATGTTATGTTAGATTTTTTGACAATCACACAATTCTCATTGGATTTCTATCTTACAAAATCCAGTGAAAATCTTAATACTCAGTATTATAATGTGAAACGGGCTTTAATAACACAAGAAGGAAAAAACTGTTGGTTAACGTTAAATTTTTCTAGTCAGGTTGGAACTTTCTGTGGAAATGCCCATATATGAACTTATATTTGAACAGTAATTGGCTGATACTTAAAATTTACATATGTATGTAGATTATACTCTACAAAATCTACTGTAAGAAAAAGTACTAAAATAAAATTATTAAAAATAAAAGGGTGTTTTCTAGATGTCGCGAATTTTAGGAATTTGGCCTTCTCTTCTAAACGTTATAGGCAAACACATGATATTTACACAGGGTATTTGGTACTATGCTTTAGTATAAACAATAATTAGAAATTAAAGGGTTCACCATAAGAAGTGAAAAAATTTCAAACTTGAACTTTTAAAGTTATATGTATATTGAAGGTACTACGCAGCCCTATGTAAGGGGTGTTTCATTTCGAAGTTCTCTACTTAAAAAAAAAAAAACACAGAAAATTCAAATTTAATAGGGAATGTTTATTATCATTTGGAAGAACATTCTTTGGCATTTATTTTTTGAAGATTATATCTATCAAATGTTTGCCGTTGCTATGTCGCAGATGGTCCATCCGTTGAGTCCAATTTTCGATGACTCGTTCGAGCATTTCGACTGGTAACTGGCGAATGACACGCGTGATGTTTTCCTCCAAGGCCTGAATCGAAGCGGGTTTGTCCGCATAACTGTAGACTTTACATACCCACACAGGAAAAAGTGTAACGGTGTGATATCACGCGATCTTGGTGGCCAATCGACCGACCCAAAACGTAAAATTATTTGCTCACCGATATGATCTCTCAATAAATCCATTTTTTGATGCGATGTGTGAGAAGTGTCGCCGAGATCACGAGCTTTAATTTCAGGCATCAAATAGTCGGTTATCATGGCACGATAACGGTCGCCATTGACGGTTGCGTTCGCACCGGCATCATTTTTAAGGAAATGTGGACCGTTGATTCCACCGGCCCACAAACCACAACAAACCGTTGTTTTTTCTGGATGAAGTGGCTGCTCTTGAATTTCTTCAGGTTGCTCTTCGTCCCAAATGCGGCAATTTTGTTGGATTACATATCTATTGAGCCAGAAATGGGCCTCATCGCTAAACAAAAGTTGCCCCGAAAACGTCGAATCTTCTTGGAACTTTTCAAGAGCCCATAGAGCGAAGCGTAAGTCTTTCCATTATGAAATGCCAAACAATACTAAACAAAAATAACATGACAGCATGAAACGACTCATACGCGTGTCAGTCAAAAAAAAGGCTATTGAAAAAAGTACCTCGAAATAGATTACCCGGTATATGAGTCTAACTCGCACTTGATTCATTTGTTTTACAACTTTTTAAAGCAAACACTTATACAAATTTATCTATCAATACATTCTAATATTTAGGCATGAGACTTAGGTTTCTGGAAGTTCAGTTGGGTAAGTACTTTATTTAAATTTGATTTTTATTTAAACATACATATATTCAGACATGCCACAAATTCCGTTCGAAATTCAAATGATTCCGTAGTTACCATTCCGATTGGGATGGTTTAGTTCCTATAGATTCTTTTCGCTTTCATTAAATCGGAAAAATAGAAAACCACTTTTAGTGTAGCAAAACAATCAGATCTAAATTTCGTTCGGTAGTAAATTTGATTCCGTATTTTGCTTCTATAGGAAACGTACAACGAAAAAAATTTTCGGAATGAAACCGCTTTCAATTTGCTATGATTTATTTTAGACACTAGCAGAATGTAATGCATATTCTGGATAGCTTCTTCCGTCTTCAGTATTATTTGTATCTACAGATCTACTAAACGTGAGCATAAAACGTCTTGTTAGACTAACTTCATAATGTTCAATAATGAATCGGTCTCTTTTTTCTTGCACTTGATTTCATGTGTATACAAATACTGTTGTGCTCTTAAATAAAAACATACAATAGCATTTGCTCTTCTTCCAACCAATGCAATATTTGTTGTTGTTTGAAATTAAATTTCAGTAGTGAATATTTTGTTTCAATAGTGTCTCTTGATATGAAATACTGTTATAGCAGACAACATGTATGTAAATGTATGATGTTAAAAGCAAGGGTTTGTACTTTGTATTTTAGTTATTTTATATTAATTTGCGCGTTGAGTGGTTGAAAATAGAAAACTGTAGTGGCTTGAATTTTTTTAACTTTTATTGATGAATAAAAAAATCTAATTTAATTTTATCTCTCAAAAATCAGAGATTTTACTCTCAAGAAAATTCAAGTAAATTGAACTAGTGAACAATATGTAATGCTCAGCATATTTATTGCACTTGATAAAACTATCCGGTCAAATCAGGTGCACTGATTTTTGCACTGTTTGCTCTCTTGTTCTCTGTATTTACTGTTTAGTAATATTCCACTACACATACAATCAATATTTGCGTTTCAAAAACATGCAATACTGTACTCTTTTTAACATCTTGCGCTCACGTTTAATATCTACTTTGGGTAGTCGCAAGTTGAAAAGATCATATATTTAAGCAACCAAACTCAGATAAAGCATCCCTAGAAAAACTGTATTCAATCATCAATCGTCAGTTGGTGAGAACAAAGTCTACCACTACCTTTCCTCTTGCTTGATATTTTTCTTCATTATTTACCACCTTATATTTGTTGTTGCCTACCCCTATAAAAATTTTCCCATTTTTTCTTTAAAATGAATAACCTAATTCGTAAAAAATATTCTCTCCACTTAGAAAGAATTAAACGAACTTAAGCCTTCAATAACTTAACTTCAATAATTAATTTGCATTTATAAAAAAACCATCATTTTTACGAAACTACTTTCAATTATTTTTATTTAAAATAAGATTTTTTTACATAAAATTTCCATTTATTTTATTAAAACCACAAAACTTTTAAATAACAACAAACCAAAAATTTCAAAGCAAAAGTTTTTGTTTAACTGTCATTATCAGTGCAGAGTTCTGTGCCTTGATAATTTTTGCCAACTACGTTCTCTTATTTGGAGTTAATTAACAAATACTTTTGCTGAATTTTTGCTTATTTTCTCTTTATTATGATAAAAAAAAAAAAAATAAACTGCCAATGGACGAATAAAATAAAAACAATTTATTGTTTTAATAATAAATTTTATCTATTTTAGTTGCTTCGTATTTTTACGGTTAATTGCATTAAATTTTATTACTCAACATTTTACTTAATTAACCGATTTTCAGTTGTTCTACTCAAATGAAATGTCACTTGGACCAAGTATTTCTTTGTGGCTTTATGTTGTATAGCTTTTCAGTCTGTGTGACTATCAAACTAGTAAATATATTTTTAATGCGTTAATAAGCTTAAATGCAAAGTCAACATTCTTCCCCACACACAAACATAAATACACACACACAAAATTATATAGATTTTTTTTTATTAATTTACATTACGTGTATTCGACACTCTATAACTAGTGTCGTAGGATACAAAAAATTTTAGCACACCAATCTGTCAGGCATAGTTTCGAAAATTTTGGTATTGCAATTCAGCAACAGCGGATCATTCCTTTGGAGGCTGTGGACCAAAAACCACGCCCACCTATATTTTTTTCACGTTTTTTTTAATTTTTTTCGGCTTTAATGATTCAGTTTTGCCTTTATTGTCAAATAAATATTAGACTGCGACAGGTAGATCGCAAGGAGTGCATAGAGATCTCGGGGGATCAATAACCCCCTGCGAGGGGCGATTTTTGTTTGTTTTTAGATTTTTAGGGTTTTTCTGCTTTGATTTGTATTAGAGACCTTAATAGAAAACAATACACATAGAGGTAGCCAATGGACCCACAGGGTACCCACTGATAAATAGGATCAGTTAAAAGGACCCCATGTGTCAATATGAGGAATTTTATTTTTTTATAAGGATTTCTTTTTGCTTTAGTCTGACCATTCCAACTCAATATAGATTGCAGAAAGGTCCTATATTTAACAAAAAAACTTCAATAAAATTAAAAAAAAACAAAAAAAAATTTTTACAAAAAAATTTACAAAAAAAATTTTTACAAAAAAATTTACAAACATTTTCAAAAAGATATTTTACAGAAAAATATTCAAAAAAAATTTTTTTTTTTTTAAATTTTCGAATAAAATTTAAAAAAAAAATTTTTAAAAATTTATTTTTACAAAAAATTTTTACACACTATTTCTACAACAATGTCAGAGTTTACGATGTAGCTGTCGGCTTCAATATCATTAAGTAGCTGACAACACGGCGACAATTGTAGCAAACGGAATTTGTTTTCATTTGTCTTCTATTTCTTTAACTCATGCATGAATAATGAGTTTTTCTCATATGACCTATTTTAATTTATGTAAAGAGTCAACAATATGGATAATGCTGTACATGTCTGTATAAATAAAATCACCATGGTGAAGGGTATAGAAGATTCGGCACGGCCGAATATAGCACTTTTACTTGTTTTGTTATTATATTTATTTTAAGAACATTTTGGTCAGTAATAAGCGACTTGCTGATGTAGAAATTAAACGATCGGCTAAAGTTTTGTGTAGGCAGCTTTGCGTTTTTGGTTTCAATTCTATAGATCGTAAATGTAATGGTCGTTTTTATAAGAGCGTCCGAATTTTTGTTTTAAACTAGATGTGCCCGCCACGTCGTGGGCGTCCTGACAATATTTTGCTCGATTTCTATAGTGCATCATTTATGGTTTATGTATCTACTTTATATAAAGTTACCCATCACTGGGTAAAATTCTAATATTCTAATAACAAATTCTAAAAATTATTGTAGAGCTCTGTAAAAGGTGTTTAAACTATTTTAATAATATTGCAATTCCACAAAGAAAAAATACTAAACAAATACAAATTTTATTCAATTGGCGCAATAGCTTTTAAAATATCCCAGTTTTAAACCGACAATTTCAGTACGTTTAAACTGGAAATTGCGTTTTTTCACTGCCTTTTCTTCACTTTCCCTTGGAAATGAGATATTTTTGCGGAAAAATATATTGGAATCAGGATGCTAACAAAATTTTGTTTTGTATTTAACGTCTGAAAGCTGTGGTATCATTTGGTTATTTATGCGAATAGGAGGGCATGAGTCCCTACGTAGTGTAAAAGTTATGTGAGTACATTTTTGTTCATTCACTTTTATTCTCCATGTTTCTAATCATTTTTCCAAATTGAGTATGTGGTCTTGTGTAAAAGTTGTGATGCCACTTGGGCGCTTTCATGAATACTTAAAAAAGCTGTGTCGTCTGAAAATGTTGATGTGTGGACTAGGGTGCTAATTGGCATATCCGATGTGTACAGTAAATACAAAATTGGTCCCAAAATACTACCTTGGGGAACTCTGGCTTCAATGAGCTGTGGCGAGCTTAAAAAATCACCTTCTTTTAGTAAAATCTTGCGATTCGTTAAATAATATTTTAAGAGCTTATAAAAGTGTTCGGGCAAGTTCAGCTTTAACTTATATACAAGACCTTCGGGCCAAACCTTATCGAATGCTTGAAAGACTTCGATAAAAAGCGCAGACCAGTATTTTCTTTCTTCAAAGGACTTTTTAATTACATTTACTAATCTGTGTGTGTGTTGGATGGTACTATGTTGTTTTCTAAAGCCGAATTGATGGTTCGGAATACATCATTTCGCCCTAAGAATTGGATTCTGCTTTTCTACTTTTGTGTGGTTTTTTCCTGGTTTAGGAACCATAATAATCCAAGAGACCTTCCATTCTGAGAGAAAGTACTCAAGACGTAAGATGGCATTAAAAACAAAAAGAATAATTCTGCGACTTATACGGGGCAACTCAGATAACATCTTGTTACTGTTTATCAAAGCCAGGGGCTTTTTTGGTGTTTAAATCCGTTATTGCCCGTTCAATAATAGTTATTGCCCGTTCAGCAATAGTTTCTACTGGTGGAAACTCAGCTATATCAGTACATTTTAGTTAATTTTTTTTTTTAAAGAGAAGTAACACTCAGGCATTTATTGCCTATATTATCTGTGTTACTTACTTTAGAAAGGGATAGTAGTAGATAAGACAGATGGTTAGTGCTATAGTAAAGCTTCGTAATCGCTTCTGGCGTTCTTTAGGCAAATTAGTTTGAAGCTAGCATAGCCAATTTATAATTATTTTACTTCGCCGGCGATTTAGTGCGTTTTTAGTTCCGCCTTAAGATATGCTACGTATCAGTTTATGTATTTCTTTACTTTATAAAAAGTAAAGTACTCATATCCGGTTAGTTCAACTGCGTACTTTCACTGCCTTTTCTCCACTTTCTAAGATATTTTTGCGAAAAAAAAGTATCTTATATTGAGACCAGGATACTTAGCTACCTTCTCACAAAATTTTGTTAAAATCCATCCAGTAGTTTTTGAGTGATGCGAACGTCAATGAAAAGCAGACAGACGGAAGTGAGTTACTATTTTATTATATGTATAGATATAACAACTCGACAATATAAAAAAATACTTAAATATTTTTATTTAAGAAATATAATATAAATTTTCTCTATTTTTCATGATAACTGATCTAGATAATAGACTCTGATAAGAGACAGTATCATATATATATATATATATATATATATATATATATATATATATATATATATATATGACAAACCTATTTGAGGCACCTCTAATAATTAAAATCTAATCCAAATTTTGAACGATAAAGAATGTACATATTCTGATTTAGAAATAATCAAACAGACTTGTTAATGTAGAAAAAATGGAGTTTGATATAGATTTGCCTCAGAAGCATTTAACAGGATATCGATGGTATCAAGGCTCAAACTTATATAAGGTGATATTAAGTAATTTAAATGATTGAAATAAGCAAATTTCTGATATAATGTTTTCAACGTAGCGGAAACCTTAATTTTTTATTCTTTTTTCGTTAGAAAACCATAAAAAATACTTTGATCCGACACCATCCAACTTCAATACAGGACAATGCAATAAAAACCCGCACTGTTCATTTGTATACCAGCGAAATTAGCAATATATAATAGCAATCAATTTTGCCGCTCTTTTACAAGATTTCGATCGATTTTAGCTGATCGCTTGACTATTCCTAAATTTTGTTTACAAGAATCAAGCTTCTCTTGTGTCTCTCAGTACTCTCAGTATGTGCTCGGTAACAGTTACAAGAAGGTGCTAAGCGTACGTCCAACATTCTAACTAATAACTTGTAAGCTTTAGAGTTTTTGTATGAATAATTTATGATGAAGTTGTAGTCCAATCGAACAAAAATTTATCTGGCGGCTTAGATTTGTGGACTTAAATTTATATTTCTTACATCTTGAAAAGAAAATGCCTTATTTTTAAAAGTTAAGAAAATCTAGATTTTGGGTTTATGCCTTTCAGAGATCAAAATATTCCCCCGAAACTTTTAGTTTTAATATTTTTTCTTAGTTAATTTGCTACGACTGCTGTGTAAAGCTTTTGTAGGGTACTATATTATTACTTTATTACAATTTTAGTTTTATATTCTTATATGACTTGTAGTATTTATTAAGTAGCAGTCACCGCTTTGCACATTATTTTTGCTTCACTTAACAATTTTGTAATTTTCTTGCGATACTCATTCTGAAATGGTCATTTAATAAGTACGAGTTATATACACACATACATACACATATTTTATTTGTTTGCTTTGTACACATTTATTTTTATGATGAAAATATTTGCACATACTCGTACATGATAAAATCATTCAATTCCACAACTTATTAGTCTTATCAGTGCTGATGGCAGGCAGTGTTGTCATGTAGCATTAATTCTTGTTCCATTCATTTCTTTATATATCATTGTGATTTTTATTTAAAGAGATTAAAACCATGTACCGATGATAATATCATATTTGCCATGAATTAAATGAGTTCAACTTAAATTCATTCAAATTGGTTAAATACTGTTTTGTGAAAATCAAATATAGATTCTGTTAAAAGGCTTTATTTTGTGGTCGGTACATAATAATTGAGCCCTTCGCGATATAAAACGCTATATTTCCATATAGAAACCACACACTAGTAGGCACTTGAGCCCACAATTTCTTTAGTGTGATTGCAATTTTCGAAATAGCTTATCATCTCCGTCCAATTTGCCAATACTTTTTGACGGTTTCTCGTTCTAGTGAGAGTGTGGATCGTTTCTGAATTTTTCACATATCACCGGTAATTAACGGCACCCCATAAAAAAAAGTCCAAAGTGGTCAAACTCCTGTTCCGATACTGCTAAGACGTTCGACTATCGAACTATCGCTCGATCGATTATTGTATGAGGTCCGTAATCATGGCCCTGTAGCAGTTGCTGTTGACTAGGAGCATTCAGCAACATTTACGAAAAGTGTGGGTCTGAAATCCACAACAAACTTTCACTCTCTGTGAATCCATTCGATAGCGAGTCGACTTATTATTAGTCTTATTATTAGTATTGAGTACTAACATTCTAGTTTGTACGCACAATATGACGACGGATACTATGAGTGTTGTCAACTAGCTTGCCAGTTTTGCAAATTTTTTTGGGAAAATTTTTAATTCATTTAACAAACGCACAGTTTGACACACACAGCAGTCTCTGTAAATAAATTATTTATATATTTCATAGTAGTTTTCATGCAAAAAGCAATTAATTTTTTCCTACGAAAATATGGTACGGACTTCTAGTCAATATTTCGGAAAGACACAAATTTATCAGTATCAATATACACCAGGTATTGCTATCAATGTCATGCAATGTCATTAGGGGAAATATGTGAACATTCGTAAGTTTTTTTTACTTAGAGATCTGAAAGCTATAAAGTGTTTTTAGTGAGCCTGAATGGACTCTTCTAGTCCGTCTTTCTGCCATGTCGTTGGTTTCTACCTCAACGTGCCCGAAAACCCTGCAGAGAGTAGCACTGTTGGTGTTGCCTAACTGATTTAGTCTTATATGGCATTCCCAGGATTGTTTGGAGGTGAACTCATATAAGCCTAGTGCCTTGATGACTGCTTTACTGTCGAAGATAGCCCTTTCCATTACATCTCTGTTAATATTTTACTGTGTACATCTTTTAATAACTTGAATCTCTGCGGTAGATATGTGGTAGTTCATTCGCGGTCGTAAAGATTCCGCCGTGTCATCTACTAAGTCAAACTTTTTGTTACCACTCGCTTTTATTACTAAACAGTAGCAATCTTCTTATCGATGTTATACCTCAGTGGAGTTATAAGCAAGTAGAGTTATAAGGCCCAACCATAATAAGCATAAGCTAGCTTAAGCCAACTTAAGCAACTGTGCAATTACATATAAATCATATGTGGCAAACTATAATGTACTTAACAACACTTTTCGTTAAGTTTCGTCAAATGTCATTTGCAAAGTCCGAAACCGATCGCACATTCTGTACGGAAACAGCTGTTTGTGCTTTGTGTTTTACATATGAATGTACATTCGTAAAAAATTGCAATGGAGAACGAAAGTGAACAAATTGTATCTAAATTTAATATAAAATGTTTAAAAAAATAAATTTCTGTAAGAAAAAAGGGAGGCGTTGTACAATAATCGTAATTAAAAAGAAAGAGCATTTTATTGTTTATGAGTTGAGTGATGCACACCGCTGTATTTTTTAGTACTTTTGGCCAAAATTACACAAACAGCAACAAATGTTAACTTTTTCATTCGAAATTTTCTTAAAACTATTAACAATAATTATTAATTTGTATATGAGCCCGTGATTTTGAAAGTGGTATAAGTCAAAAATTTTTTTTAATGTAAAATGCACTATTTATAATTAATTGTAGACATTATACGGCGAAGAAGAATAAGTTATTTAATAGAATTATGTAAAAAGAGAAACCCATTTTGGTACAACAAATGGCTCGGAAATTTTAATATCGACGAAATAACTGAGAGAATCAACGGCTAATAGAAAGAGAAAAACCAATGGAGAAGCTGTATCTTAGCTAAAAATACAATGGATTAGATTTCTAAAAAAAATCTCCATAGAAAATGTTTTATAAAACTTCTTTGGATGACAATTCCGAATTCAAAGTGTTAGACCTTTCAACCAAAAGAGGAAGGCCAAGAATATACGAAAATATTGATTTGCTTTCACTATATACAACCATTACACCAATAACAGAAGAAAAAAAGATATGATGGATTTACTACCCTATATCCCACGAATTTTCCACAAACTCTTTATTTTCCCTAAATACTAAAAATAAATTTCTTAATTACAATGTAATGATTTTGAATAAAATGTCCATTTCTAACAAAAAATTTATTCTTGATGGTTTAAGTCATTTATAAAGTCATTCAGTTAATTTTGAAAATGGTATAAGTCATTTCAACCTTATAAAAATGGTTATAAATTTCACAATCATAATAAATACTATTTTGTTGGGACTATTTAATTGTCAAAATATTTTCTTCTGTAATACAAAAGTATTTTTTAATCGTTTAAAATACAAACCTCTTAATATCTCGAAACATAAAATATATGACTTATACCACTATCATAATCAAGGGCTCATATGAATGGTATTAAGTATATTTAATATGTTTATTTAACACCATTTTGTTAATAAATTTCATTTATTGAGAAAAAAGTATTATTTTGCAAAAGTACGAATAAAACAAATGTGAAACTGTGGCATAATAGTTTCTAGATTCATGTAAGTAGCCACCCAAAATTCTTCAATAAGTTGCTTAAGCATTTGACAGACTTTTCATTCATTTTTTGACATTAGCTTAAGCCAGCTTATGCATATTATAGTTGGGCCTATAGCATTTTCCGGAGTTTCATCTCGCCTACACAATAGTCCCTACCTCTCCATTCCGAGATTTTTATAATAATACGCTAATAAGAAAACTTATAAGGGGTCTAGATGCCGCGTAAAATAATTACTGACCACCTATGTTAGTTATCTATATCTATACATATAATTAAACTGTAACAGGACCATTTTTGAACATGAAAATACTCCAAATTTTGTTCCTGGTTTAGATATTAATATAAATGGAATACAAAACCGCAATTTTTGGAATTATTTTTTGTCTGTCTGCCCGCCTGTTTGTAAAGGAGGTACCTTAGTATTTCGGTTTACCTTTGGGATACTTTTTTTCCCGCAGAAATATCTAATTTCAACAGAAAATAGAGAAAAGTACGACATTTTACGGATTTAAAAATTAAAGCAACTTATATTTTTAAAGTGGAATATTTTAAAGACTATTTTCAGAACTCTACAATAATTTTAGGATTTTATATACAGCTTTCCTGAGTAATTACCCAGAGATGGGTACCTCTATATATAGGAAATACATAACCATAACTGAAGCACTATAAAAGTAAGAGTCTTCAAATTTAGTGTGGTTTACTTTCATGTAATAAATAATTTCTCGTAACACTTTCGTTTTATTAAATTAAAACCGTTTTTTTAGCTTAAACTATATCTCCTCAGTGTCACTCCTGAAGAGTGTAAAATAAAAAAAAGTGTAATAAACTTCAACTTCATTTTCATTTTTAAAACATTTTACATCAGTAACATTCTTGAAGTACGAGCTTTCAATAAACAATCGGATGTTTTCTTAAGAGGAATGCCTAATACATATATATATATATATATATATATATATATATATATATATATATATATATATATATATTGCACTTCAGCCTAATAGATTTTTCGATATGCATCTATAAATACTATATGTATACATATGTATAAGTACTATCTTGCGATAAGGCCGACATGGTAAAATGCATCAAAGTTAAACTGCTGAAAAGTTAAATTGCCTAGCGAAGATACTACGAAAGATTTTAATGCCATTAATAGTTTTCAATTCAAGACTGGCTGACTTTCATATTGAAGATTGAAGGACAGTTTTCTTCTGACTAATAAGGCTAATAAGAATCCTCAATAGGTTTGTCTTTTCAATAACTTGTAAGGATTGATATAGAAGAAGGAAATTTATTTGCTGGACATTTCAAAAGTGTTTTTACCCCAAATATATCGATTGATATAGTTGAGTTGCCAATTGTCGAGGCTAGTGCTGTGGTACCGCTAAGATTTGAATTTGGTGATATTGAAAAGGCAATAACGGACACCAAAAAAGCCCCTGGCGTTGATAAAAACCAGTAACAAGATGTTATTTGAATTGCCCCGTATAGCTCGCAAAATCATTCTTTTTATTTTTAATGCCACTTTACGTCCTTGAGTACATTCCCACAGAGTGGAAGGTGTCCTTGATTACCATGATTCCTAAACCAGGAAAAGACGACACAAAAATTGAATCATACAGACCTACAAGCGTTTTAACTAATATGTGAAAGTTGTTGAGAGGATGTTAATAACTAAGCTGAACCCTATTCTAAGCGACAAAGGATGTATTCCAAGCCATCAATTCGGCTTCAGGAAAAAACATAGTAAGATTGAGCAAACTCACAGGTTAGTAAATGTTGTTAAGAAGACATTTGAAGAGAGAAAATACTGCTCTGCGCTTTTTATAGACGTTTATCAAGCATTCGATAAGGTATGGCATGAAGGCCTAATATAAAGGCTAAAACTAAATTTGCCAGTAAACCTATATAAGCTGCTAGATAGTTATTTAACCGAACGAAAGTTTATTGTGAAAGAAGGAGATTTTTTGAGCTCACCCCAGCCAATCGAAGACGGAGTTCCCTAAGGTAGTATATTGGAACTCTTTTTATACTTATTGTATACTTCAGACATGCCAACTAGTGACCGAATCCACAAATCTACATTTCCTGACAACATAACTTTTTTAAGCATTCACGAAAGACCCGAAGTAGAATCACGATATTTACAAGACCACATATCGTCGCGTTTATTCTTAAACCACGTAAGCACCAAAAAGTCGTTTTTCAAAAAACGAAAAAAACTTAATAACTTCTTTAATATGGGTTTAAAAACAATTTTTTTACAAAACATGGCTGTGTGACTCTCTGAAGGGTAGAGAAGCTTTTGTTTTTTTTTTAGTTTTTTACTTACAATTAATTGTAGCCAAATCTGTCGCTTACTTGGTTTTGGTGCAACCAACAAATTGCAAATTTCTGTGTGTAAATTAACATTTATTTTTGTATTTATCAAAAAAAAAAAAAAAACTTTTAACTTTACCAAAAATGCTCCAATTGGCCTGAAACTTTCCTGATTTTTTTATTCTTCAATACAAAAAACTTAGTGGTTGAGTCTTTAACATTTCCAACTTGAAATATAAAAACCATTATATTTTGCATGCAAATGTCATTTGTATGGCACTTACGAGGTTTTGAAAATGGATTTTTTTTTATTTTTCATACAAACTTGTTAAGAA